>OZ014427.1:35867043-35936622 GCA_963966015.1 Aphidecta obliterata
ATAACACAAAAACCGTTCGCCGGAGCATAACCATATTTGGTTTGTAGAATCGTTATACCAATGTGATTGACCACTAAAAAAATCATCGACTTGCAAAGGGATACAGGGGGTGATTTTTCATCCCTTATATTAAAAAAATTCATAACACGAAAACCGTTCGCCGGAGCATAACCATATTTGGTTTGTAGAATCGTTATACCAATGTGATTGACCACTAAAAGAATCATCGACTTGCAAAGGGATACAGGGGGTGATTTTCCATCCCTTATATCAAAAAAATTCATAACACGAAAACCGAATTTTTTTGATATAAGGGATGAAAAATCACCCTCTGTATCCCTTTGCAAGTCGATGATTTTTTCAGTGGTTAATCGCATCGGTATATAGATTCTACATACCAAATATGGTTATGCTCCGGCGAACGGTTTTCGTGTTATGAATTTTTTTAATATAGGGGATGGAAAATCACCCCTGTATCCCTTCGCAAGTCGATGATTTTTTCAGTGGTTAATCGCATCGGTATATAGATTCTACAT
Source organism: Aphidecta obliterata (assembly GCA_963966015.1). Taxonomy (NCBI): domain Eukaryota; kingdom Metazoa; phylum Arthropoda; class Insecta; order Coleoptera; family Coccinellidae; genus Aphidecta; species Aphidecta obliterata. The sequence goes on from OZ014427.1 coordinate 35,867,580, forward strand.
ACCAAATATGGTTATGCTCCGGCGAACGGTTTTCGTGTTATGAATTTTTTTAATATAAGGGATGAAAAATCACCCCCTGTATCCCTTTGCAAGTCGATGATTTTTTTAGTGGTTGATCGCATCGTTATATAGATTCTACATACCAAATATGGTTATGCTCCGGCGAACGGTTTTCGTGTTATGAATTTTTTAATATAAGGGATGAAAAAACACCCCCTGTATCCCTTTGCAAGTCGATGATTTTTTTAGTGGTCAATCACATTGGTATAACGATTCTACATACTTAATATGGTTATGCTCCGGCGAACGGTTTTCGTGTTATGATTTTTTTTAATATAAGGGATGAAAAATCACCCCCTGTATCCCTTTGCAAGTCGATGATTTTTTTAGTGGTTGATCGCATCGGTATATAGATTCTACATACCAAATATGGTTATGCTCCGGCGAACGGTTTTCGTGTTATGAATTTTTTTAATATAAGGGATGAAAAAACACCCCCTGTATCCCTTTGCAAGTCGATGATTTTTTTAGTGGTCAATCACATTGGTATATAGATTCTACCTACCAAATATGGTTATGCTCCGGCGAACGGTTTTCGTGTTATGAATTTTTTTAATATAGAGGATGAAAAATCACCCCCTGTATCCCTTTGCAAGTCGATGATTTTTTTAGAGGTCAATCACATTGGTATAACGATTCTACATACTTAATATGGTTATGCTCCGGCGAACGGTTTTCGTGTTATGAATTTTTTTTATATAAGGGATGGAAAATCACCCCCTGTATCCCTTTGCAAGTCGATGATTTTTTTAGTGGTTGATCGCATCGGTATATAGATTCTACATACCAAATATGGTTATGCTCCGGCGAACGGTTTTCGTGTTATGAATTTTTTTAATATAAGGGATGAAAAATCACCCCCTGTATCCCTTTGCAAGTCGATGATTTCTTCAGTGGTCAATCACATTGGTATATAGATTCTACATACCAAATATGGTTATGCTCCGGCGAACGGTTTTCGTGTTATGAATTTTTTTAATATAAGGGATGAAAAAACACCCCCTGCATCCCTTTGCAAGTCGATGATTTTTTTAGTGGTCAATCACATTGGTATAACGATTCTACATACTTAATATGGTTATGCTCCGGCGAACGGTTCTCGTGTTATGAATTTTTTTAATATAGGGGATGGAAAATCACCCCCTGTATCCCTTTGCAAGTCGATGATTTTTTCAGTGGTTAATCGCATCGGTATATAGATTCTACATACCAAATATGGTTATGCTCCGGCGAACGGTTTTCGTGTTATGAATTTTTTTAATATAAGGGATGATAAATCACCCCCTGTATCCCTTTGCAAGTCGATGATTTCTTCAGTGGTCAATCACATTGGTATATAGATTCTACATACCAAATATGGTTATGCTCCGGCGAACGGTTTTCGTGTTATGAATTTTTTTAATATAAGGGATGAAAAAACACCCCCTGCATCCCTTTGCAAGTCGATGATTTTTTTAGTGGTCAATCACATTGGTATATAGATTCTACATACCAAATATGGTTATGCTCCGGCGAACGGTTTTCGTGTTATGAATTTTTTTAATATAGGGGATGGAAAATCACCCCCTGTATCCCTTTACAAGTCGATGATTTTTTCAGTGGTTAATCGCATCGGTATATAGATTCTACATACCAAATATGGTCATGCTCCGGCGAACGGTTTTCGTGTTATGAATTTTTTTAATATAAGGGATGAAAAAACACCCCCTGTATCCCTTTGCAAGTCGATGATTTTTTTAGTCGTTTATCGCATCGGTATATAGATTCTTCATACCAAATATGGTTATGCTCCGGCGAACGGTTTTCGTGTTACGAATTTTTTTAATATAAAGGATGAAAAAACACCGTCTGTATCCCTTTGCAAGTCGATGATTTTTTTAGTGGTTAATCGAATCGGTATATAGATTCTACATACCAAATATGGTTATGCTCCGGTGAACGGTTTTCGTGTTATGAATTTTTTTAATATAAGGGATGAAAAATCACCCCCTGTATCCCTTTGCAAGTCGATGATTTTTTTAGTGGTCAATCACATTGGTATAACGATTCTACATACTTAATATGGTTATGCTCCGGCGAACGGTTTTCGTGTTATGAATTTTTTTAATATAAGGGATGAAAAATCACCCCCTGTATCCCTTTGCAAGTCGATGATTTTTTTAGTGGTTGATCGCATCGTTATATAGATTCTACATACCAAATATGGTTATGCTCCGGCGAACGGTTTTCGTGTTATGAATTTTTTTAATATAAGGGATGAAAAATCACCCCCTGTATCCCTTTGCAAGTCGATGATTTTTTTAGTGGTTGATCGCATCGTTATATAGATTCTACATACCAAATATGGTTATGCTCCGGCGGACGGTTTTCGTGTTATGAATTTTTTAATATAAGGGATGAAAAAACACCCCCTGTATCCCTTTGCAAGTCGATGATTTTTTTAGTGGTCAATCACATTGGTATAACGATTCTACATACTTAATATGGTTATGCTCCGGCGAACGGTTTTCGTGTTATGAATTTTTTTTATATAAGGGATGGAAAATCACCCCCTTTATCCCTTTGCAAGTCGATGATTTTTTTAGTGGTTGATCGCATCGGTATATAGATTCTACATACCAAATATGGTTATGCTCCGGCGAACGGTTTTCGTGTTATGAATTTTTTTAATATAAGGGATGAAAAAACACCCCCTGTATCCCTTTGCAAGTCGATGATTTTTTTAGTGGTCAATCACATTGGTATATAGATTCTACATACCAAATATGGTTATGCTCCGGCGAACGGTTTTCGTGTTATGAATTTTTTTAATATAGGGGATGAAAAATCACCCCCTGTATCCCTTTGCAAGTCCATGATTTTTTTAGTGGTTGATCGCATCGGTATATAGATTCTAAATACCAAATATGGTTATGCTCCGGCGAACGGTTTTCGTGTTATGAATTTTTTTAATATAAGGGATGAAAAATCACCCCCTGTATCCCTTTGCAAGTCGATGATTTTTTTAGTGGTTAATCACATGGGTATAACAATTCTTCATACCAAATATGGTTATGCTCCGGCTAATAGTTTCTGAAATAGTCGAACACATATATTCGTGGATGAAAAAACTTCATCAATTCTCTTAAATGATTTGGATAATTAATTTTCTTGTTTTCCATTCCATTGTTCTACTCTAATTTCATCAACTCTGAGATCCCCATGTTTCCTATTGCATGCTGTAACGTAATTCCAATATAATTTTCGGCTTCCGCCTGTGCGCCACTGGTCAGCGCGTTCGGGTGTTTCCGTCAAACAGTCTGCTGAAAACAGTCTGTTAGCTTCACAGCGGTTGGAAAAAAACACATAATGTATGCAAAAGGAATCGCTCGCCAACAAACATTGACGGATATGCCATCGTTACAAAAAAAAACTGCTCTACAGCCAAAAGTTAAAGAAGCGGAAATCAGATTAGCAGTATTTGCCGTCGAACATAATATTGCGTTCAGTACCTTAGATCACCTTGTCAAGTTAAATGCAGCAATGTATTCAGATTCCGAAATAGCGAAAAACGTCACTTGTGGAAGGACTAAAGCAACAGCCATCATTAATAATGTGACAGGTAGATACTGTTTCGAAAAAATTATAAGTCTGTTACAAAAAACTAAATTTTCACTAATTGTCGATGAATCTACCGATAAAGGAGATATGAAACATTTAGCAATGGTAGTAAGGCTATTCGATCAAGAACATAATACGGTTGTAGACATATTTCTTGGTTTACTGCAAGTGCCATCAGCAACGGCCGAAAACTTATATTCGGCTATCACAACCTTTTTTTCGGAAAATAAAGTACCTTATAAGGAAAACCTAATTGGTTTTGCAGCTGATGGCGCCAATGTAATGATGGGGATACGTAATTCGTTATCCGTTTTATTGAAAAAGATGTACAGCATTTATTTATCATGAAATGCATTTGTCATTCTATTGCATTGTGTGCAAGTTATGCCTGCGAAAAACTGCCATCTATCGTTGAAGACACAGCACGAGATATCTATTCGTTTCTGAAATATAGCTGCAAAAGGCAGTCAGATTTAGCAGAATTTCAAAACTTCGTGGATATAAGGCCTCACAAAATATTACACCCTTCCCAAACACGCTGGCTTTCTCTTTTGTCTATCGTAAAAAGACTCTTAGAACAATTCAATGCTCTACTTTTATATTTCACTAATGCCTGGTTAGTAGACAAAGTACCTGCTGCTGAAAAAATTCTTAACTCTATGAGAGATCCCCCATTCCGATTATATTTAGAATTTCTCGATTTTGCTCTACCTCTTTTTACTGATCTCACTTTAGAGATGCAATCAGAAAATGTAAAAATTCACATTCTTTATGAACGGATTAAAACAATTATCAAAACGATTATGGGCTGTTATCTTCGAAGACAATATATATCTTCTATGGAACTAGAAAATATCGAGTTCCGAAATCCTCGTCATTTCATGGAATAGAAGATCTACTGGAAAGATCCATAATAGGTTACATAATTTAAGCGACGGTGAATTGCTAAGTTTCAGAAAAAGATGCTTAGAATTTTTCATAGAGGGATGTGAACAGATTTGTAAAAGATTCAATTTCAAGGACCAGACACAAAAGATTTTTGAGAAAATGAATATTGTAGATCCCAAATCTGTGTTGAAGAAAGATTCCCCCTCAATTGCTCCTTTAGCAATTTTGTTTCCACATCTAGTGGAGCAAAATAAATTGAATGATCTTGATCGTGAATGGAGACAGATACAGAATATGGATTTGACGGAATACAAAAATGATTGCGTTATTGATTTCTGGACCAAATTGAGCAAATTGAAGACCGGAGACGATAATCTACTTTACAAGAATATATGTCAATTTGTTTTTCAATTACTATGCTTACCACATTCCAGTGCGACAGTAGAGCGAATATTTTCCCAAATAAATTTGAATAAAACTAAAACAAGAAATCGACTCGCTACTAACACCCTCACTGGTATTCTACACACAAACAACTCAACAAAGAATACTACTTGTTTTGAATTCAAAGTTGATATTAATTTGGTGAAAAAAATCAATGATAAATTATATGGCACAAAAAATTAATAATAATTAATTTTTTTGTGTTTTTGTTAAAATAGCGATATGCATTATGTTTTTTTATTTTGCATGAATTTATTATTGTTATGTTATGTTATTGTAAGTCAAATATGTTATTTTTGTAAGGAGTCATGTTTTATATTATGAAAAAATAAAAGTACTAAAATATCTCTTCATTTTCTCTTTCGTAACTACTTCCTTATCACTAGTGTGGTTAAAAAGATACCAAGAAACTCTAGAAACCAAGAGCCAAGAATCTAGGGAAAATCTAGGGAATTTTTGGTTATTTTCCTAGGGAATATAAACTTAGCTGGCAACGCTGATGCACAGTTCAACACTGTGTGATTCAAATCACCGATCACTGGTGTGATTAAATTATTCGAAGCACAGCGATCTTGATTTTCACGTTGAACGCGCTTTCACGCTTATGGCTGCGTCTTGTTTCACTCGTACGATTGCACGAATTTTCAACTACATATTTCCTACATTTCATTTCCAACGAAAGTTTCGATTTGAGCGTGTTTATATCTACAACTACGATTAAGTTTTCCTGTGAATAAAGATGCCACCTGTGTCCAAAAAATCTTCTGTTTGGAAATATTTTACAGAATCCGATAATCAAGTGGCTGTGTGTACCTTTTGCAAAAAACATTTCAAATATTTCGGAGGAACCAGTAATTTGAGACAGCATCTTTTGAGAATTCATTCCATCTATATGAAAGAAAATGAGGTTCACATCGAATCTGCACCTGTCGTCACACGGAATGAAGAACTAGCCTTCTACTTCTCAAGCTGCTGGTACAGTCTTCGTATAAACTTCCAAGTAGAAAAAAATTGTGAAATTCTATTATTCCTGAAGCCTACAAAGCAGCGTTTGCAGTGGCGGCTCGTCGGGTGAGGAATCTCAGAGAAATTCAGAAAAAATAGAGAGCAGTCACCAAAAAATTCAATTCAGACATATATCACAATAAGCAAAGGACATACTATTCAATCCGATGGCAGATATATTGTCCTCATTGACATTTTCTTTCAAGACTGAAACAGAATTTCTGTTTATAATTTTCTATAGCAGGCGATGCTTCAGAATTCTTCTTTTGATTCAGAAATATTCTGAAAATCCCTTGTACACGATCATATTCGCTTTTGTATTCAAATTCCATATATCGAATGAAACCAGTGAGTTCAGAAAAGAGAATTAAGGCGAATTTGTACGTGTCAAGTAGGTAACGCAAGTTACTAAATCAAGTAAAGAAATTTAGTTACATGCATCGTATAAACCTAGGGTTGCCAGATGGCCGGGATTCGTCTGGATTCTGCCGACAATTTTTCATTTTTAGTGATCTCCCAACTTCCGACAAATCTCAAAATCTCCAGACTAACAGATTCTTCGGGATTTCTCTAGGAAAAATTACCATGCTCTTTAACGTTTAATCTTTTATCGAGGGGAAAGGCGAAGTGAAGGACGAGGGCGGGTCGCCACGTAACACGTGGCAGCACAAAATTTGGGCTTTCTTTTTGAGCGCTCGTACTACTTACACGAGATCTATATCATTTTGTCACGATGTCTGTTTTTTTCGAATTTTGAGCCGAAAATGGTCTCTCATACGACTATGTTCGACTCACTGATGACGAATCCGTCAAAAAATTCGAATCTGTCCGTCCGTCTGTCCGTATCCGTATACACGATAACTCTCGAACGGAATGTCCTAGGAACTTGAAATTTTCAGGGTAGGTTCTAATCTCGAAGCCGCGGTTAAGTTCGTTATTGAAAAAAAATCGCCCAGGGGTTCCGTAAATATGGCTGCTCGAAATTTTCTTTTTCTGATTACTTCGAAACTACTGATTCGATGGATGTGAAATTTTGCACTGAAGAATTACGTGTTCAAGCTACATGCGAAATTTTGTCCAGCTCGCATGACCAGAACCATAAAAAATTATAACTTTGTAATGGAAAGGCCTAGGGAATTGAAATTTTCAGGATAGTTGTGGATCTCGAATGTTGGGGTTACGTTAATCAATGAGCAGAATTAGACTAGAGGTTCCGTAAATAGGGCCGTTTGAAATTCAGTTTTCTTGATAATTTCAAAACTATGGATTTGATCGTGACGAAGTTTTGTATTTAAATTGAGAATGATATATTCGAGCTACATTTTTTTCAGATTGCATGATCAGAACCATAGAAAATAATAACTTTCGAACGGAAAGGCCTAGGGACTTGAAGTTTTCAGGATAGGTTCGGATCGCGAATTTCGTGGTTACGTTCATCAATGAGCAAAATTAGACTAGGGGTTCCGTAAATATAGCCGTTTAAACAATTTTTTTCCTGATAATTGCGAAACTACTCATTAGATTGGAATGAAATTTCGCACATAGATGAAGAATAATGTATTCAAACATCGTGGGAAATTTTGTCCAGATAGCATTACCAAGACCATAGATACCGTAGAAAATTCTAGCGAATTATCGAAAAAAAAATGGTCACCTAAAGAACTGACGTGAAGTCTGGATTTTCGCCTCAGTTTGAAATTTTCTTTGGCAGCTGTCAAAAGCTTCTCAATTGGTTTCTAAAACTGGAGAATGCGAATCTACCTACAAGGTGGATGAACGAGATGATCAAAAGCTCCAGACTTCACGGCAGTGCTTTTCGTAATTTTTTTCAAAATGCAACCAGAACGACTTGAAAATTTCAAAAGAATCATATCATTTGTATTGTCAATTCCTGTAGGCAATGTTTACTGTGAACGGGTGTTCAGTTCACTGAACAATTTATACTCCAAAGAGAGAGATAGTATGGATATGGATTTGAAAAAGACGAGTTAGTTAGACTGTACTTTGAACAGCAATGTTCAAATCTTTTATGAACAATACTGAGGGAAACAAATCAGTACTCCCTGAATCCAATGCCAAATATATGTGACCTAAACAATCATTTCGTCACGATGTCCGTATTTTTCGAATTTTGAGCCGAAAATGGTCTCAACCGTCGTCGAAAAAGTCTGTCTGTATACACGATAACTCTCGAACGGAACGACCTAGAAACTTCTCGAATGACGCGGTTAAGTCCGTTATTGGGCAAAATTCGACTAGAGGTTCCGTAAATATAGCCGTTCGAAATTTTGTTCTCCTGATTACTTCGAAACTACTGGTTCGATCGAGATGAAATTTTTCACTCAGATGGAGTTCAAGCTACATGTAAAATTTTGTCCAGATCGCATCACCGGAACCATAGAAACCATATAAAATTATAACTTACGAACGGAAAAGCCAGGAACTTGATATTGTCAGGGCAGGTTTGGATCTCGAATGTCGCGGTCACGTATATCAATGAGCAAAATTAGACTAGGGCTTTTCCCTACATATCGTCGCTAACAAAACGAACTGGCGCAAGTCGAAAATAGACATTTTTCAGTACGATGTTGGAAAGATTATTTCTGCCCGATGCGATCAAGTATTACAGATTTATTTACTGAGTTATTGAGTTGCGATATGATTCATTGCAACTCAATAAATAAATCTGTAATACTTGATCGAATTGGGAAGAAATAATCTTTCCAACATCATGCTGAAAAATGCCTTATTTTGACTTACGCCAGTTCGTTTTGTTAGCGACGATATGGCCGTTCAAAATATTTTTTCCTGGTAATTTTGAAATACTGATTGGATTGGAATAGAAATTCTGCACATAGATGAAGAATAATGTATTCAAACTAATTCAAGTCCGTCCGGTCGTCTGTCCGTATACACGATAACTGTTGAACGGAACGACCTATAAACTTGAAATTTTCAGGGCAGGTTCTAATCTCGAATGCCGCGGTTCGTTATTGAGCAAAATTGCTCAGAAGTTTATCACTGTGTTTGTTATATATCGTTGTGTTGTGGGCGAGTTCGTAATGATCGAGACAATGAGCAAACAGAATGAGAGGAAGAATCGATATTATCGATCTGAGGCGAGATACAACAAAATACAGAATGAATTAATGAAATGGTCAACTTTGAGCGTTTGGCATTTAGATGTTATGATCCCACAGTCGATTATGCTAGCAATATATTGGTGTCTTTTGGAAATACTGCAATGCTCTGAGATATCAAAACGAATCCCCAGGATTATGTTGTTTGAATGGAAAAATCAAATTACAACAACTGACAACGCCACCCGAACCTTTGAATTCGTTTTTTTCAGGACAAGAACCTCTATCTAAACATTCCTTGCAGAATATTAAGCATTACCAAATGACATCATTTGGTTCAAACATATTTGAGGGCGGAGGTTTTGAGGTATTTTTTTTCAATATCGAATATCTCACACATTGATCATAACATATACCTACCAACAAATATGAAAATTTTTTTGAGACTCATAAATAAGGCTGAGGATGAGGGTAAGGGTTAGGGTTGGGTTAGGTAAAGGTTAGGTACATATACTTTAGCCACAGCAACGCGGGGTCTGCTAGTTATTAAATAAAAAATTATATTTTTGTAACAGCTGATTCGGCATAATTGACAAAGAACTGCAGTCATTATTTCGACAGCTGTCAAAAATTACTTCAATTGGTTTCTAAATTTGGAAAATGCGAATCTACCTACAAGTTGAAAGAACGAGCGCTCAAAAATTCTTCACATCACGGAAGTGCTTTTCGAATTTTTTGTTATATGTATTTCTCCCGACAACGACCTCAAAATTCCGACATTTTCAAATTTTCATCCAGATATTTTGAAATTCCAATCTGGCAACCCTATATAAACCACTCGATTTAGTACTTGAGCAAGTGCTTTTTCTTCAATTGATTGAAGTAACTAGCTTTAGCTACTGGACACGTGTAAAGCAGGTCTTACCCGTAAATCTGAATATTATAAAAAAAGTCGGACTGGGATATTTACTTTGAGTGCGGTACCCTTCTATTCAGCGGGTCCGCGGTTACCGGCACTATTTTTTTAGTTGTTTATGCTATTACCTACTAATCAAGCTTGTCGGCAGACCTTTTGATGAAACGTTCGGTTTTCAGGGCGGCTAATTCAACCATGTGTTGCGTGAAGCATATCAGGAGATAGGGAAAGAGGGAATTTTTTTATTTCCTAGGGACTTTTTCAGGTCTCATTCGGAATTAATTCCTAACTGCAGAAGTTATTGAAATTCTGGAACAAATTCTTAGCTGACTCAAGCTGGAATGACGGAATGAACAATACCGCGAATGCGGCTTTTATTAAAGGCGATGATAGTTGCACGTGTAGGAAGCAATCTGTACATCCAGGCGGCGGCGTCGGCAAATTTCGTCAAAGAACTATCGACCAAGCGGCAATAAAACAAAGGGAATACTTGTAGCACAATTTCTTTAGCAGTAAGCTTATAGTAAAAATTTGAAATATTCAAATATATAATTAAAAATTACGAAAAGCACTGCCGTGATGTCAGGAGCTTTTGAGCGCTATTACATCCACCTTGTAGGTAGATTCGCATTTTTCAGTTTTAGAAATAAATTGAAGGAATTTTCGACAGCTGTCAAAAAAATTTTAAAACTCACGCGAAACTCCAGACTTCGTGTCAGTGCTTCAGCTGAATACATTATTCCACAGCTAGGTGCAAAATTTCATTCCAATCCAAACAGTAGTTTCGAAACTATCAGGAAAAAAATATTTTGAACGACCATATTTACGGAACCCCTAGTCTAATTTTGCTCATTGAGCAAACATTCGCGATTCAAACCCGCCCTGAAAATTTCAAGTTCCTAAGCCTTTCCGTTCAAAAGTTACAATTTTCTATGGTTTCTATGGTTCTGGTCATGCGAACTGGACAAAATGTTGCTTCAATATATCATTCTCGTTTAAAATACAAAATTTTATCTCGATCAAATCCGTAGTTTCAAAATTATCGAGAAAACAAAATTTCAAACGACCGTATTTACGGAACCCCGAGTATAATTCAGCGCATTGATAAACGTTGACGTGACATTTCAGATCCCCACCTATCCTGAAAATTTCAAGTCCCTAGGCTTTTCTGTTCGAAAGTTATGATATTCTATGGTTTCTATGGTTCTGGTCATGTGATCTGTAGAATGTAGCTCGAATATATAATTCTCCATTAGTATACAAAATTTCGTCACGATCGAATCTGTAGTTTTGAAATGATCAAGAAAACTAAATTTGAAACGACCATATTTACGGAACCCCTAGTATAATTTTGCTCATAGATTAACGTGATCACGACATTCGAGATCCACACCTATCCTGAAAATTTCAAGTCCCTAGGCGTTTCCGTTCAAAAGTTACAATTTTCTATGGTTTCTATGGTTCTGGTCTGCGATCTGGACAAAATTTCACATGTAGCTTGAACACCTCATTCTCCATTTGAGTGCACAATATCATCTCGATCAAATCTGTAGTTTTCAAGTAATCAGGGAAAAAAACTTCGAACGGTCATATTTAAGGAACCCCTGGTGGAATTTGGCCCATTAACGAACTCAAGCGAGGCATTCGGGAACTGAACCCACATTGAAAATTTCAAGTCTCTAGGTTGTTCCGTTCGAGAGTTATCGTGCTTACGGACGGACGGACGGCCGGACGGACGGACAGACAGAATCGAATTTCTCGGCGGATTCGTCATCAGTGAGTCGAACATAGTCGATTGAGACCATTTTCGGCGCAAAATTCGAAAAACAGACATCGTGACGAAATGATATAGCCCTCGTGTAAATAGTACGAGCGCTCAATAAAGAAAAATTATCGACGCGACTGCTAGTAGCATATGGTAAGTCAATTTGTTTCATTAATTATTTTGGTAAGGTTCTTTATTTTATTCATCTAAGCATCAAAAGGAAATATGTATACAGGGTGTTTCCAAATTAGACGTGAAACTTGGAAGAGGTGTTAGTTTCAATCATCTGCTGTCGTTTGAGCCATATTTATTGATGACCGAAAATCAACAGTTTCCGAGATATCTGAGTTCTTGTGTTTCTCAAAAAATTTCTCACCTTTCTTCGTTTTTGCAAATTTTTTCTACGTTGACCAGGTCTGATTATAATTTTGGATTATTTCCATCAGAAAATGATAATGATATGTCGGAAAAAAGCAAATCTATGCTGTAGTATATGTTGAAAAAGAATTAGTATGATTTGAAAGTTGGTACATCAGTCAAATTCTTATATCAATTAGGGAATGAAGAAGGAATTTGGCAAGTTTTTAAAATAATTTTTTCATACATAAATTGTGGAATTCGAGAATTGCAGGCAAATTTATATCGATTTTTATTTTCTTCATATACCAACATTCAAATCATACTATGTAATTCTTTTTCCACATCTAATACAGAATTGTTTTGCTTTTTTCATACATATCATATCCTTTTTTGATTTGTAGATTTGTTAAAGATTCAATTCTAAGGATTAGAGACAAAAGATATTACGGCAAATGAATATTGTAGATCCCAAATCTATGTTAAAGAAAAATTCCCCCTCAATTACTCCTTCAGCAATAATGTTTCCACATCTAGTGGTGCAAAATAAATTGAATGATCTAGATCATGAATGCAGTTCAGGAAGATGCTAAGAAAAAATTACAAAAAATAACAACAGTTATTATACAAATTATGATGACTTCCAGCAACCAGAATTAAGAGAGCAGTTTGATGAGCTGGAGTTAAAAATGAAAATCTTTTTTTTCGAAGGAGAGGTTATCAGAAATATTCACTATAAAGATGTACTCAAAAGGACAAAGACGAGTAAAGTTCGTTTCCGATGAAACAAGTGAAGACGAAATTACTCTTGATGGAAAGATTCAGATTCGAGGTCTTTGATGTAGTATGTGATAATATTTCTCAAGAACTCAAAAACATTGAATGTTACGAAGAAGGAACATCAGTATTCAAATGTTTTTTCACAATAGATCAGGAGGAAATTGAAATATCAATCGGCATTTTGTGTGAGAAATATGAGAACGATATCGAATAAACCAAAGAATATTTGAAATATGAAATGATTAATTTTCAAGAATTATGTTAAAATTTAAACGAAACGAGGTTGTCCAGAAGGCCAAAGCAGCTTTCCCAAATATTTTTTAACTTTCTTAGAAATTTATTCAACTTTATATACCTGTTTCGAATGCGTCAGGCGAACGATCCTTCTCGGTCCTAAAAATAATTAAAACCTTGATGCATTATCACTTATATATGTTTATAGAATATAGCGCACTGGAAAACACGGAAAAAAATGTTTTTTTCAATTTTTATGAGAAAGCCCCTTTTTGCTCTTAAATTTATATTAACAATAATAATCGAATATTCAAATTTTGTTTAATTTCTATTGATTTGTTAGTTCCTGTATAAAGGCTGTGAAGGGGGCCCGTCGGTCTTCTGCGCCCCGGGCCCGAAAAGTCCGACTGATTGCAGTGTGATTTATATCTGAAACGTGGCGAGCCTAATTCGTACATATATCAGTGCGTGTATGGTATCAAATCCGTCCGTTTTTGGTGTAAAATCTCACATCTGGATCTGTCAAATCGAATCTCTACGTGTCAGAAGTGTACGGATAATCCGTCCGTGTATTGTGTCCTATTTAGTTGGGGGGAATTCATTCTATGCTGTCAGAAAGCGAAGCTGTTCACATTTCGCGTATTGTAGTCATGATTGATGTTGTTCCTCAATTGGCTGTTTTGATGGTCATGGATGAATAGTACACAGGTAAGTGTGAAAATAGATGGTGAGGTCAGTATATTTTCAATGGAAAAGTAACTTCTACAACTTTATTTCCCACAACTCATGAAGACGCCTCGGTAGTCTGGTTCACTAATGTAGCCGCAACAGGTAGTAGAGAATGTTTTAATTCGGAGTTGAGTAATAGACTTGTCTCTATTAGTGTGAATTATCCTCTTGATCTTAATTTCCATAGTAGACCAGGCAATAGAGCAGAAAAAGGTTCATTCTGTGACAAAAATCGTAGAAGAAAACCGCGAGTGGGGAGTTACGTGGGGTGGTCCGTGGATCTTCAGTGATATGTTTTCGACTCGCAAATATCATTACTTTTCTTGTAATTGCGAAGAAACACAAAAAAAAACTGTGTTTTTTTAGTTTTTTGCTTGTAAAATCTGAACCAATGGAGCGGTGCTAATACTTTCAAGAGAAGAATTGTAGAGAATGTAAAGATGAAAAAAATGAGTGCTAGTGCAACTCAATCGGGTCATCATTACTGGAGGAAAGCCGGAAAAAAAAACCGTCAGCGTTTTTTCAAATCCTCATAACTCGGCCAATTTCGGAGTTGTAGCGCTGGCTTTCCAAAGGAAAGTAGTGGTTAATAGATACTTTAAGTGTGCATAACCCTGACGTTGTCCGATAAATAGTTTTTGCGTAATTGCGATTTGAATTATTTAAGGCACTATTTTCCGGAAGAGCTGGATGCGTCGGAAGTAGTCCGATTTCAATTTACAAAACTGATTTTGAAAGAAGAAGTATAGTACTACAAAACGGCAAACTTGATTTTTCGTTAAAATGTTGCAAAATAGGTGAAAAATACGTGGAAACATTACCAAAACCGGCTCAGTGCCCCATCTGGGACGGATAGAGGGGGTAGCCGGCAGACGCGGGGAACCAAAATCGCGCTGAGGCCGGGCGCGAATATTTACATTCATACCCCTACTAACCTAACCTGACTGCAACCGAGCGTTCGGCTGATTTTGGTCATGTTTGCATGCTTTTTTCACATATTTTGAAGCATTTTAAAGAAAAATCAAGTTCTCTTTTTGTAGTACTATACTTCTTCTTTCAAACTCCGTTCTGCAAATTGAAATCGGACTACTTCCGACGCATCCAGCTCTTCCGGAAAAAAGTGCCTTAAATAATTCAAATCGCAATTACGCAAAAACCATTTATCGGACAACGTCCGGGTTATGCACACTCAAAGTATCTATTGACCACTACTTTCATTTGGAAAGCCAGCGCTACAACTTCGAAATTGGCCGAGTTATGAGGATTTGAAAAAACGCTGATTTTCACGGTTTTTCCGGCTTTCCTCCGGTAATGATGACCCGATTGAGTAGTTTTAGCACTCATTTTTTTCATCTTTCCATTCTCTACAATTCGTCTTTTGAAAGTATTAGCACCGCTCCATTGGTTCAGATTTTACAAGCAAAAAACTAAAAAAACACCGTTTCTTTTGGTGTTTCTTCGCCATTACTAGAAAAGTAATGATATTTGCGAGTCGAAAACATATCACTGAACATCCACGGACCACCCCACGTAACCCCCCACTCGCAGTTTTCTTCTACGATTTTTGTCACGAAAAAATCTCTATTGCCTGGTCTATAGTCATAGTGAAAGTTAATCGAATGATGAATTGTCGGAGAGCGACTCTATGTATGAATATCCTTTCAATGTGGTACAAATTGAAGAATCCTCCATTGGAAATCAGTTATCCAGTGGTACTAGCGAGAGTACTTGTTTTATCTACAGATTATCAAATTGGGCTGTTACATACCAAAAACCCTGACTGACTTATTGAAACATTCAAAAATTGTTCCTTCACTAAATGATTTGCCAGAAGATGCAACATTGTTAAATTGGCCAAGAGAGCTTGTATTTGATGATGTTCCCCCTGGAAAATATTTTAGTTTTGGATTAAAGAATGATGTTTCTAAATTAAAGAGTAAAATTGAGAGTGATGAAAGGTTGACAACAATTGAAATTTGTGTCCATATTGATGGAATAGCTTTGGCAAAAAGTTCAGGTAGTTTTATCCTATTCTTTGGAATTTGTATGCCTATCAAAAGAAGGATTGAGCGCTCGTTCTACTTACGAGGGCTATGTCATTTCGTCACGATGTCTGTATTTTTCGATTTTTGAGCCGAAAATGGTCTCAATCGACTATGTTCGACTCACTGATGACGAATCCGTCGGAAAATTCGAGTCTGTCCGTCCGTCCGTCCGTCCGTTCAGATCCCAAATGTCTCGGTTAAGTTCGTTAATGGGCAGAATTCCACCAGGGGTCCGTAAAATTTTGTTCTCTGATTTCTTTGAAAAGACTGAGATTCGATCGATTCGATCACTGATGACGAAAAAGGGCATTTTCGAGCGCTCGTACTACTTACACGAGGGCTATATCATTTCGTAACGATGTCTGTATTTTTCGAATTTTGAGCCGAAAATAGTCACAATCGACTATGTTCGACTCACTGATGACGAATCCGTCGGAAAATTCGAGTCTGTCCGTCCGTCCGTTCAGATCCCAGATGCCTCGGTTAAGTTCGTTAATGGGCAGAATTCCACCAAGGGTTCCGTAAAATTTTGATCTCTGATTTCTTTGAAAAGACTGAGACTCGATTGATTCGATCACTGATGACGAAAAAGGGCATTTTTGAGCGCTCGTACTACTTACACGAGGGCTATATCATTTCGTCACGATGTCTGTATTTTTCGAATTTTGAGCCGAAAATGGTCTCAATCGACTATGTTCGACTCACTGATGACGAATCCGTCGGAAAATTCGAGTCTGTCCGTCCGTCCGTTCAGATCCCAGATGCCTCGGTTAAGTTCGTTAATGGGCAGAATTCCACCAAGGGTTCCGTAAAATTTTGATCTCTGATTTCTTTGAAAAGACTGAGACTCGATTGATTCGATCACTGATGACGAAAAAGGGCATTTTTGAGCGCTCGTACTACTTACACGAGGGCTATATCATTTCGTCACGATGTCTGTATTTTCGAATTTTGAGCCGAAAATGGTCTCAATCGACTATGTTCGACTCACTGATGACGAATCCGTCGGAAAATTCGAGTCTGTCCGTCCGTCCGTTCAGATCCCAGATGCCTCGGTTAAGTTCGTTAATGGGCAGAATTCCACCAAGGGTTCCGTAAAATTTTGTTCTCTGATTTCTTTGAAAAGACTGAGATTCGATTGATTCGATCACTGATGACGAAAAAGGGCATTTTTTAGCGCTCGTACTACTTACACGAGGGCTATATCATTTCGTCACGATGTCTGTATTTTTCGAATTTCGAGCCGAAAATGGTCTCAATCGACTATGTTCGTTTCACTGATGACCAATCCGTCGGAAAATTCGAGTCTGTCCGTCCGTCCGTTCAGATCCCAGATGCCTCGGTTAAGTTCGTTAATGGGCAGAATTCCACCAAGGGTTCCGTGAAATTTTGTTCTCTGATTTCTTTGAAAAGACTGAGATTCGATTGATTCGATCACTGATGACGAAAAAGGGCATTTTTGAGCGCTCGTACTACTTACACGAGGGCTATATCATTTCGTCACGATGTCTGTATTTTTCGAATTTTGAGCCGAAAATGGTCTCAAACGACTATGTTCGACTCACTGATGACGAATCCGTCGGAAAATTTGAGTCTGTCCGTCCGGCCGGCCGTACGTATACACAATAACTCTCGAACGGAATGTCCTAGAAACTTGAAATTTTCAGGGTAGGTTCGAATCTCGAATGCCGAGGTTGAGTTCGTTATTGGGCAAAATCCGCCTAAGGGTTCCGTAAATATGGCCGCTCGAAATTTTGTTTTCCTGATTACTTTGAAACTACAGATTCGATCGAGATGAAATTTTGCACTCTGATGGAAAATGAGGTGTTCAAGCCACTTTTTGTTCAGCTCGCATCACCAGAACCATAGAAACCATAGAAAATTGTAACTTTTGAACGGAAACGCCTAGGGACTTGAAATTTTCAGGATAGGTGTGGATCTCGATTGTCGTGATCACTTTCATCTATGAGCAAAATTATACTAGGGGTTCCGTAAATATGGTCGTTCGAAATTTAGTTTTTTTGATAATTTCCAAACTACAGATTCGATCGTGACGAATTTTTGTATTCTTAGGGAGAATGATATATTCAAGCTACATTTCTCTAGATCGCATGACCAGAACCATAGAAACCATAGAAAATGATAACTTTCGAACGGAAAGGCCTAGGGACTTGAAATTTTCAGGATAGGTGTAGATCTGAAATGTGGCATTCACGTTTATCAATGAGCAGAATTATACTAGGGGTTCCGTGAATACGGTCGTTTGAAATTTTGTTTTCGCGATAATTTCGAAATTACGGATTCGATCCAGATAAAATTTTGTATTTTAAACGAGAATGAAATATTAAAGCAACATTTTGTCCAGATCGCATCACCAGAATCATAGAAACCATAGCAAATTATAACTTCCGAAGGAAAAGGCCTAGGAACTTGAAATTTTCAGGGTGGGTTTGGATCGCGAATTTCACGGTCACGTTCATCAATGAGCAAAAGTAGACTAGGAGTTCCGTAAATATGGCCGGTCAAAATATTCTGTTCCTGATAATTTCGAAACTACCGATTTGATTGGAATGAAATTTTGCACCTAGCTGAGGAATAATGGATTCAAACTACG
This sequence comes from Aphidecta obliterata, assembly GCA_963966015.1. Lineage (NCBI taxonomy): Eukaryota > Metazoa > Arthropoda > Insecta > Coleoptera > Coccinellidae > Aphidecta > Aphidecta obliterata. The sequence goes on from OZ014427.1 coordinate 35,886,097, forward strand.
TGCGAAATTTTGTCCAGATCGCATCAACAAGACCATAGATACCGTAGAAAATTTTAGCGAATTACCTAAAGCCTTGACTAGAAGTCTGGATTATCGCCTTAGTTTGAAAATTTGTTTGACAGCTGTCAAAAATTTCCTAAATTGGTTTCCAAAACTGGAAATAGCGAATCTACCTACAAGGTGCATGTACGAGCGCTCAAAAGCTCCTGCCTTCACGGCAGTGCTTTTCGTAATTTTTTATTTTCTAGGGAATTTTTCAGGTCTCATTTCGAATTAATTCCAAACTGCAGAAGTTATTGAAATTGTCAAACAAATTCTTAGCCGACTCAAGCTGGAATGACGGAATAAACAATACCGCGAATGCGGCTTTTATTAAAGGCGATAGTTGCACGTGCAGGAAGCATCTGTACGGCCAGGCGGCGGCATCGGCAAATTTCGTCAAAGAACTATCGACCAAGCGGCAATAAAACAAAGGGAATATTTGTAGCACAATTTTTTTAGCCGTAAGCTTATAGTGAAAATTTGAAATTTTCAAATATGTATATAATAAAAAAAAAAGATTATCGACGCGCCTGCTAGTAGCATACGGTAAGTCGATTTGTTTCATTTATTATTTTGGTAAAGTTCTTAATTTTATTCACCTAAGCATCAAAAGGAAATATGTGTACAGGGTGTTGCCAAATTAGACGTGAAACTTGGAGGAGGTGTTAGTTTCAATCATTTGCTGTAGTTTGAGCCATATATATTGATAACCAAAAATCAACAGTTTCCTAGATATCTTACTTATTGAAACATTTAAGAACTGTTCCTTCACTAAATGATTTGCCAGAAGATGCTCGAACATTGTTAAATTCGCCAAGAGAGCTTGTATTTCAAGATGTTCCCCCTGGAAAGTATTTTCATCTTGGATTGTTGTTGGATTGGATGAGTAAAATTAAGAGTGATGACAGGTTGAGAAAAATTGAAATTTGTGTCAATATTGATGGAATAGCTTTGTCAAAAAGTTCGAGTAGCCAAGTATGCCTATCCAAAAGAAGTTTCTGTTATTGAGCGCTCGTTCTACTTACACATTTCGTCACGATGTCTGTATTTTTCGAATTTTGAGCCGAAAATGGTCTCAATCGACAGAGTTCGACTCACTGATGACGAATCCGTCGGAAAAATTTGAGTCTGTCCGTCTGGCCGTCCGTAAGCACGATAACTCTCGAACGAAACAACCTAGAGACTTCTGTGTGGGTTCAATGCCGCAGTTGAGTTCGTTAATGGGCAGAATTCCACCATCGGTTCCGTTATTATGGCCGTTCCAACTTTTGTTTTCCTGATTACTTCGAAACTACAGATCGCATGTCCATAACCATAGAAACCATAGAAAATCATAACTCACAAACAGAACAGCCTAGGGACTTCAAACTTTCAGGATAGGAGTGGATCTCGAATGTCGCAGTCACGTTTATTAATCAGCAAAATTAGACTAGCGGTTCCGGTAATATGGTCGTTGGAAATTTAGTTTTCTTAATAATTTCCAGGGGCGGCTCGTGGTCATTTGGATGGAAGAGGCTTGGTTTATAAAATCAACTCTTCTTAGTCAATGAATTATACTTTTTCAAGAGTATTAGAAAAATATTGTACTTTTTGCAAGCTGAGCTTCAACACCCTGTATGACAGAATATTGGAATTTGATTGAAATATTCGAAAAAAGCAGAAAATTTTCGATGTGAATCGGTACATTTCAGTGTCCCGCACGACATTTGACCCATCCAAATTTTTGTCGAAAGATTTAATTCGATAGTGAAATTCCACGTACTTCACAAAAATGTTGTGCTTCGAGATTGAATCCGAAAAATTGTCTGTTGGACTGATGGAGAATTTGTTTTTTTTTTTCATATTCTTATAAATAATTTCCAGAATGTTTCAGAAAAACATGGATTTTGAATAATTCATTCAAATTATCAACAGCGGGAAAATGAGTGAAAAAATAAGTAAATAAGTGAAACATTTGAAAGAAATCACGAAATTTGCTCAAAAGTCCATCCATTTTTACAGAATCTTTCCTAGCGCTGTCTAAAGCAGTTGCAATATTTTATTTGCCTAAGACTTCAATTTTGCAAGATGAAGCTATATGTTCCTTCGATTTAGAATGTCTTTCGATTGAACGCGGTTAATTCTTCAAATCAGAGAATCCTGTTTTCGACCAGGTTGTATATTCTATCTGATGCGAAAACAATGAATAGGGCCAACAAAATAATTTCTCCCATTTAATCGATCCGCATAACCATTCACATTTTTCATACCAATCAACATTGAAACACCTAATTTGACTATTTTCGGTTGACTTTAAATGAATCAAATTTGGCCGAGGTCTCGATAAAGTTTTCAGCACATACAACTTAGTCTCGATATTCAAATTACTGAAATTATTGTTCAAAACCCATTTTCCGATTTTCGTACTTACCACGATCAACAAAATCAATGCACCACCGAACTTACAAGAAAACTGAAAAGCCGTTGAGTCGTTAAATTGAAATCAAAACAATGAACATATGTCCCGAATCTGTTCATCGAATTCTTAAATATACACGAATTTACCCGAAGAACAAGGGAATTCTACTTCCGCTGGGGGCTCTAATGCATGGTCAAGTCAATCGAAATTCTTCGCTCTACCCGTGTGCTTCTCTGTATGGTGTATTATGTTTAGCGCGGTATGAGGAGCTCGTTGAAATATTGCCTCCTCTTCAATCTCTCTCAATGAAAACATATTGAAAAACCGACAAGAGTGTTTTTAATTATTTTTTTATTTATTTATCAACTAAGGAATACATACAGGTTATTTTCACACCCAAAAAGGTATTCACAAAATATTATAGAAAATCAAGAAATGATATGTTGTCTCTTGTCTCACCTGCAGAGGCGTAGCAAGTGCATGCAAATGAGAATTTTATTTTCATTTTTTCATGAAAATTTTGTCAGAAATTCAATCCGTATTTTAAAATAGTCTGATTGTTATGAGAACTACAGCCATGAAAATTTTAGGGGAGGCTTAGCCTCCCTTGCCTCCTTTGACGAGCCGCCACTGATAATTTCAAAACTACGGATTCGATCGTGTCGAAACTTGGTATTTTAATGAAGAATGATATATTCAAGCTACATTCTTTCCAGATCGCATGACCAGAATCATAGACACCATGGAAAATTATAACTTTCGAACGGAAAGGCCTAGGGACTTTAAATTTTCAGGGTAGTTTTGGATCGCGAATGTTGAGGTCACGTTCATCAATGAGCAGAATTGAATTGAAGAAATATGGCTGTTTTTTCTCTCGATACTGATTGGATTGGGATGAAATTCTGCACATAGATGAAAAATAATGTACTCAAACTACGTGCTGAATCAAGGGCGGTCCTAGGCTGAATTTCTGGGGGGGGTAATTTTTTTCCGGGAGAGTGCACACTTTTTTAGTTTTCTGATACTGAATGGATTGGAATGAAATTTTACACATTGACAAAAATGTACTCAAACTACGTGCGAAATTTTGTCCAGATCGCATTACCAAAACCATAGATATCTACCGTATAAAATTCTAGCGCATAATCGAAAAAAAAATGGAAACCTGAAGTACTGACGTGAAGTCTGGAGTTCTGCTCAGTTTTAATTTTTTTTGACAGCTGTTAAAAAATTTTCAATCGGTTTCTAAATATCGAAAATAAGAATCTACCTAATATGTGGATGAAAGAGCGCTCAAAAGCTCCTGACTTCACGGCAGTGCTTTTTATAAAATTTTTCACTAACTTTCCAAATCTAATTGCCACGTTCTTACGAATCCAACACCTTCTCAATCGGAAAATCGTTAGGCAAAACAAATGTTCTCTTCTTCAGGCTAAAAAGATACCACAACACAGGCGTAGATATGGAGGGGTCCTGGGGTAATTAATTACCCCCCCCCAAGACTTTCAAAATATAAAGTTTCAGAATTATCGCCAAGGCTTGATGTATACTTGACGATATTTTTTTCATCGATTACCCCCAAAAAAAAAAAATCAACGCCCTTGCCACAACATGAGCAGGTTAGGTATCAATCTTATCAAACAACAGACTTACCACTTATATATTTTATGCAATATGATCTTCAAAAATAAAACGTACGACTGAAAGTTAAACTTCAGAATTTTTCATTTATTTTACTAATTTTTCTGTTAATTTTATTTCATTATTATATTATGTATTTTCTTGTTGGTCTTCTTTTCCCGAATAAAATTTTTCAGTGCTCTGGGGGGGGGGGTAATTACCCCTGTTACCCCCCCCCCCCCGTAGGACCGCCCTTGTGCTGAATTTTGTTCAGATGCTTACCAAAACCATAGATACCGTAGAAAATTCTAGCGAATAATCGGAAAAAAATTGGTCACCCAAAGCACTGACGTGAAGTCTGGAGTTTCGCCTCAGTTTGAGAAATTTTTTGACAGCTTTCAACAATTTTTTCAATTGGTTTCTATAACATGGAAATGCGAATCTAAAAGGTGGATGAACGAGCGCTCAAATGCTCCTGACTTCACGGCAGTGCTTTTCATCAATTTTTGGTATTTATCATGGTTTCCAAAATCCGAAAGAAGCGTATGAGTTGTTGAAGGATTTCAGTGATAAAGGAATTGAATTTACGAATGACGGTTTTTTGACCTATCCATTTCGAATCAAAGTTTTCATTCGTGATGTCCTACAGAATTACATATACTATAGGGCATTATAGGGCTATTATAGATGTTCGAAATTTTATGTTAAAGGAAAAAATCATCATAACAAATTATGCTTTCCAGATACAGAATATTGGTGATGGTATGATACCCGATTAAGTATTTAATTTGTTTAGGTACTTCTAGAAAGTTGTTATACTCATGGATTTTTGATACACAGTCAGGCAGTAAGTTATCGCGTAGAGATATTGAGCAAATATCTGAACTTTTAGTTCACAGAGTTCTAATATAGCATGTGAATTTGCTAGAAAACCAAGAACTCAGCTTGAAGTCAAGCGGTGGAAAGCTCCTGATTTTCGCCAGTTTTTATTTTATACTGGCCTTGTTATTCTGAAGTCTATAATACCTGATTACTATAAAAAAATGTTGTCCTCATTTATTGCCACCTTCATTATGACTTGCCCAAAGTTTGTGCTAAAACAATGATAAGGTACTTTGTTGATATATTCAAAATATTGCATGGGATTGAAAATATGTCTCACAACATACATAATATGTTGCATATTAGTGATGATGTTGAGAACATGGGAGTTTAAGACATGTTTAGGGCTTTCCCTTTCGAAAATAAATTGCAACAATTGAAAAAACTTCTCAGAGAAGGGGATAATCCCTCAGCATAAGTAGTTAAACGTATATAATATGAAATCAACAAATGTAAGGGGGAAAAAAGTATGAATATTCCCCACTTGGGTGCTTCCAGAGAACACGAAAGGGGCTCATAAATGCTGGAACAAATCATCCATAGTTTACGGAATTTTATTTTTATGATACAATGATACAAGGTAATCAAACTGTTTTGATTGGATACAAATACCTTACTGAAGAAGATCTGTTCAAGCATCCATGCAAATCATCAGATCGCGATATTTTTGTAATAAGTAATCCAGGGCCTTTCAGGTTTTTTTTTAGTAAACGGAGTTATAGCAAATGTGTCAAATAAGACTATGGTGATAAATATGTAGCTTTTCCCCCACTTCATACCGCAAAATAATGTCGGCAGTATTCACTTCTTGAGTTGAATGTTAACTGAATTGCAGTTTGTGATATATTTGTTTACAACAAATTTGAGATCATTGAGTACCTATGTATTGTTTTATCTGGAGGCATTTTTATTTGCTTTATTGATTCAGACAATTGTTCATCTTTATTTTTGGGTCGAACTTGCTTTTCTCTAGGATGAATACTTGGACTGTCGTGAAATTCATGAGTGACCACTCAGTAGAAGCTGTTCCCATAAAATGGCTTTCAGAGGACTACTGTTTTTGGTCAACTTATTATACAAAGGAAAAATTGTTGAAAGCCATCAGAGTTTGTGAACCATCAGTACCATCTTGGGAGCGACATGAAACAACCCCTTCAGGAATGTAACTTATGCTAACTAAATACACAATTGTAGTAATTTATAATGGGTTGTTACGAACTATAATTCTCTAGGTGATTACACAATAGCAAGAATAAAGTGTTGACAAGCAGAGGTGACATCTAATCTCAATTCAGAAACTGAAAAAAAAGAGTGTCAAAAAACCTACAAGGCTCATGTCCAGTTCAACGAACTCTGATTCTGAATGGTGGCCTTAAGAGGATCCATCACTACCGAAATATCCCGAAATAAATTTGAAGAAAACAGTAGGACAGTCATCAGTAAATATAAGAATTTTCGTTTTAAATGCATATACAGTCGACTCTCGTTAATTCAAACCTGCGATAATTCGAACCTCTCTATAATTCAAAGCTATCACAAGTTCCCTTCAAAATCTCTTTATATTTCGAACAAAATCAATACATTTTTATGCACTTGGTAATTCGAACGAAAAAATCATTGCTATATAATAAAACGACGCGTTAATTCGAACTCATCGGCGTCCAACACTCGACAATTCAAAGTTGCAGAGAGAAAGAGGCGGAAAGATTGGAAGTACATTTTGCTACAAGTTCAAACTTGTATCAACGTACACGACCCTTTGTTTTTGTTATGATTAGTTCGACTATTTGACACACACGAATTGGTTACTCTTTCGTTGGTATACAGATTAAAAGTTCGTTTAGTTATGAACCCTAGAAAGTATAAATGTTTGACGATTGCTGAAAAGAAGAAGTTAATCGAAAAAGTAGAGGAAGGTGAGAAGAAAAGTGATGTTGCAAAAGAATTCAAGATTCCTCTGAGTACTCTCTCAACCATAATAAAGCACAAGGGGAAAATTTATGCTACTCAAACTGCTGGAGTACGGAAAAGAACTACTAAAGGTGAATTTCCCCGTCTGGAAGAAAGCCTGGTCATTTGGCTGAGACAGTGCAGACAACAAAAAGTGTCTATTAGCGGAAACTTGTTAAAGGAAAAAGCAAAAGAGTTCGCGTCTACCCTAAGCATCAATAACTTTGCGGCAAGTGAAGGGTGGCTTACAAATTTCAAAAAGAGAAATGGAGTTGTATTTAAAAAAGTTTGTGGGGAAAGTGGAAGTGTTGATGATGTAGTATGCTTGAATTGGCACGGTAAATTGAAGACCTTGATTGAAAACTATGATGCCCGAGACATTTTTAATACTGATGAAACTGGCCTATTTTTCAAATGTATACCGGACAAGACGCTTACTTTTAAAGATGAAAAATGTCATGGGGGAAAACATAGTAAAGAGAGGTTGACAGTTTTACTTGCAGTAAATATGGACGGATCGGAAAAACTTAAACCCTTAGTGATAGGAAAAGCAATGAAACCGCGATGTTTCAAAGGAGTGAAATCGTTTCCTACTGACTATCGTGCTAACAAAAAAGCTTGGATGACGACAGAACTTTTTAACAATTGGCTTTTAACAGTTAATAGGGACATGAAACGACAAAAGCGGAAAATTTTACTATTTTTAGACAATTGCACTGTCCACAACAATCCTCCTATATTGTCCAACGTGGAACTCTACTTTTTTCCGCCAAATACAACTTCCAAATTGCAACCATTGGACCAAGGGATCATCCATAATTTTAAGACGTTCTATCGCAAAGAAATTGTTAAGCTCGTTTTAGAATCTCTCGACAAGCAGCTAACTGCAAATATCACGGTTCTGACAGCTATTTTACTGATTGACAAGGCATGGAGAGCTGTAACACCCCTAACGATTCTCAATTGCTTCAAAAAATCCGGTTTCTTAAAAGAAGATCAGGAAAATGTTCCAATACTTATGGATGATGAAGAACCAGCAATAGAACCATTAGTTGACATCAGCGGTGTGAGTTTTTCTGACTTTGTTCAAGTGAATGAAGATGTTGCTGTCTCAGGTTCACTAACCGATGGCAAAATTTTATCTGAGACAGATACGAATGAAAAAAGTAACGATGAAGATGAGGATGATACATCAGAACCTTTGAACCTTTGGCAGAGGTGTCAGTTAAGGAAGCAAGATCCTCATTCGATACCTTACAAAGCTTCTGTCTACAAAACGAAAGTGATGAAAAAGCATTTCAGGCACTTTTTCTCCTAAAAAATGTTATTGAGCAGTCTGAGCAGCAGCAATATGCTTTGAAGCAAACCAGTATAACAGACTTCTTTCGAAAGATTAATTAATTCACATTATGAATATACATGTATGTACACGGATGTACCTCTGAACTTTTGACATTGTTATAGAATAGCAGTTAATAAATAAAAATTGATCAGCACTCAATAATTCGAAGTTTTATTTATTTTCTCTCACAAATTTCGAACCATTTGATATTTCAAACACTCGATAATTCGTAATATTTTAAGAGTCCCTCGAGTTTCGAATTAACGAGAGTCGACTGTATTATTGTAATGTATCCCGCGCAAATTTAAATATTCAATAGGAAGGGATTTATTCCACCTGCAAATTACAATGCGTGCGCGGGACGGGACATCTGTGATGTGTGTTCGAGCGATATCTGCGCATTCTTCGTCGAATGCCTAACATCTGTACTCTTCTATGACCGAATAATTATTCCTCTTTCGTATGTGTTTCATTTTGGAATGTTGGGAAATAAATGACAGAAAAAATATTCTGATTTCACTTTAAAAATAACTGAACCAAATAATTGTTGTCATTTGATCGATGAAAGCATAGTAAGTACCTATACAGAATTTTGCGACACAAGGTAATCGAACTGTTTTATTGGATACACATACCTTAACAAAGAAGATTTTTTCAAGCATTCAAGATTCGAATGAAGAGTAATACCCTTTTTTTGGCAACTTTCATGACTGTCATAACTTGAAAATATTCTCACAGCTGTTTTCGTTCTCTGGGTGTATTTTTTTTATCTGAAAGAATTTTTATTTGCTTCATTGATTCAGTCAATTATTTATCTTAATTTTTGGGTCGAACTTGCTTTTGCTCTAGGACGAATACTTGGGATGTGGTGAAATTCATGAGTGACCACTCAGAAGAAGCTGATCCTACAAATGGCCTTCAGACTTTCAGAGGGCTACTGTTTATGGCCAACTTATTATAATATACAAAGGAAAAATTATTGAAAGCCATCAGAATTTGTGAACCATCCGTAGCAACTTGGGAGCGACATGAAATATCCACCTTCAGGAATGCAACTTATGCATAAATACACAATTGGAGTGATCTATAGTGGGTTGGTACGTACTATAATTTTCTAGGTGATTACACAATAGCAAGAAGAAAATTGTCGACAAGGAGAGGTGACATCTGATCTCAATTCAGAATCTGAAAAAAGAAGAGTGTCAAAAAATCCTAGAAGGCTCATGTCCAGTTCAACGGACCCTGTTTAGGAAGGTGGTGGCTGTTTCACCAATGAGGATTCATCACCACCGAAGTATCACGAAATAAATTTGAAGAAAACAGTGGGACAGTCAACAGTTAATGGTAAATATGAGAATTTTCTTCTTATATGCATTTGAGTATATATTATAGACAAAGTGTTCTCTCATTAATAAGAACCACATAAAAGATGTTTTTATTAAAATTTTTGAGCGCTCGTACTACTTACACGAGGGCTATATCACTTCGTCACGATGTCTGTATTTTTCGAATTTTGAGCCGAAGATGGTCTCAATCGCTAGAGTTCGACTCACTGATGACGAATCCGTCGGAAAATTCGAGTCTGTCCGTCCGTCCGGCCGTAAGCACGATAGCTCTCGAACGGATCAACCTAAAGGGTTGAAATTTTCAGTGTGTGTTCAGTTCCCGAATGCCTCGGTTGAGTTCGTTAATGGGCCAAATTCCACCAGGGGTTCCGTAAATATGGCCGTTCGAAGTTTTGTTCCCCTGATTACTTGAAAACTACAGATTTGATCGAGATGAAATTTTGCACTCAAATGGAGAATGAGGTGTTCAAGCTACATGTGAAATTTTGTCCAGATCGCATGACCAGAACCATAGAAACCATAGAAAATTGTAACTTTTGAACGGAAACGCCTAGGGACTTGAAATTTTCAGGATAGGTGTGGATCTCGAATGTCGTGATCACGTAAATATGGTCGTTTGAAATTTAGTTTTCTTGATAATTTCAAAACTACAGATTCGATCGTGACGAAATTTTGTATACTAATGGAGAAATATATATTCAAGCTACATTTCTCTAGATCACACGACCAGAACCATAGAAACCATAGAAAATCATAACTTTCGAACGGAAAGGCCTAGGGACTTGAAATTTTCAGAAAAGGTCTGAAATGTCGCGTTTATGTTTATCAATGAGCAGAATTATACTAGGGGTTCCGTAAATACGGTCGTTCGAAATATTGTTTTCTCGATAATTTCGAAACTACGGATTCGATCGAGATGAAATTTTGTATTTCAATCGAGAATGATATATAAAAGCAATATTTTGCAGATCGCATGACCAGAACCATAGAAATCATAGAAAATTGTAACTTTTGAACGGAAAGGCCTAGGAACTTGAAATTTTCAGGGTGGGTTTGGATCGCGAATATTGCGGTCACGTTTATCAATGAGCAAAATTGGACTAGGGGTTCCGTGAATATGGCCGTTCAAAATATTTTTTTCCTTATAGTTTCGAAACTACTGATCGGATTGGAATGAAATTTTGCACCTAGCTGAGGAATAATGTATTCAAACTACGCAAAACATTTTGTTCGCCTTAACTAAGAAAGAGATCCAACAAACTGTACAGACGTACTGCATAGAAAATGATATCAGAAATATATTTGAGAATGGCATGCCTGGGGATGATTGGTTTAGGGCATTTTGTAAACGTCATAGACTTAGTCAGAAGAAGCTTGAACAATTAGAGAAGAGTCGACGCATGGCAACTAGCGATCCCTTTATTATATATGAATTCTATAAAAATCTGGAAGAAAACCAACTTCACTTAGAAAATTGTCCAGGCCAAAGATGGAACTTGGACGAAACGAGCTTTTCATCAGATCCAAATAGTAAAAGGTGTATCTGAAATAGGACAAAAAGTGTACAGGAATATAGAAGGGTCGGGAAAAGAAAATACAACTGTGATGGCATGCATTTCTCGCTGGCGTGTTACTACCACCTTTGATTATTTTTCAAGGAGCACATTTGTGTACCAGCTGGAAAGGAACCAAAGATTTACCAAATACCTTTTACGCCTGCTCGGAAAAGGGCTGGATGAAGACAAATATTTTCCAAGAGTGGTTTCGAAAGTTTTGTGCTTCAATTGATGGAAAGGCTTCAAATGATCATCATGGACAGCCATGTTACTCATTTGGATAAGGGTACCATTGAACTAGCGATCAAGGAAAATATAACCTTTTTAAGACTACCAGCGCATACAATTGATAGCTTGCAGCCCTTAGAAAAATGTTGCTTCGGTCCTCTTAAATTGAAGTGGAATATTGCTTTAATAGAGTGGCAACGGCTCAATCAGCGAAGGCTCAGTAAAAGTGAGTTCTGTGATTTATTGTGTAAGATATGGGAAGATGGCATTAGCGAACAGGTAATAAAACATGCGTTTTCTAGCACTGAATTGTACCCTTGCAACAAAGAGAAATATCCTATACAACGATTGTACCCTGAAAAACTTGAGACGTACCAGAACCAAGGATCCAACTCTGAAATGCCGACCAATGTTTTCGCACATGACCCGGAACCGGAGATTCTGCCCTTGGTGAAAACAACCAATACAACTTTTGCTGTTGCAGGACCCTCGATTAAAATAAATGTCTCGTTTGAGTCATTATTGCTGTCAAAAATTGAAAGAACAGCCCCATCCACTCAAAAAAGAAAGAAAATAGAGGGAACTGTTCTAACATCTATGGAATCTCTCAGTCTAATTCAACAGAAGGACAAGAAAAATGTTCCAAAAAAGAAGGTTAAAAGAACAAAAAACCAAGTGTGACTGAGAGTGAAGATCAGGGTGACTTAGAAAGCTTTAAATTGGACGACGACAAGAGACATTGAAAATATTGATTTGCAAGACATTGTTGCTGATGAAGGGGAGTCAAGCTATCTCGGAGATACCAAAGAGATGAAAGAAGGTGATTACATCTTGGTGAGATTTGCAACAAAGTGCAAGATTGTTTTGTACGTGGCACAAATTGAGCAGCTTGGATAAGGAGAAGTTGGTGTTAGATATCTTCGAGGCAACGGCAATAATTTTTTGGAGCCAGTGATCGCAGAAAAATATTCTGTACCCATGACAGACATAGAATGCCTTCTTCCTGCTCCAACTGTTCAAGGAGGAACGAAACGTAATGCTAAACAGTACCTATTCAATGATAATATAGATTTTGATAAATATAATTTTAAATAATCAAATGATATTATGAATATTTATAATCACTTTTATGTTTGAAATTTTCTGTAGATTAGAATCAAATTTTTGTTATGTTATCTTTAAGGATCCAAAATTCCGTATATTTTCTGAAACAAAGAGATGAAAATATTTACAATTGCTTATTTATTCAATCTTTTATGTATCGAATTCAACCCAACCTTCTAAATTGAATTAGTGTATGTGAAATAAGCATGTCTCGTTTTTTGCCTACGTTGTCTCGTTTTTACCCAAAACGCAGGCTAAAAACGAGACAAGCAATTTTGATTTTTGTCGCAGAGTTTCCAACAATTTGCAATAATTATTAACTGCCTTATTTTGTACATGTATGATAGTATATTACAAAATATATTTTGAACCGTTTGGACCACTCCTTTTAATGAAAATAGAAAAGATTTAAAAAGTGTCTCGTGGTGTAAAAACGTTAACACAACTTGACCCTATTTGTAGTTTCTTTCACAAGACCAACCAATTTCCAAATACAAGAAATTTGCTATTTCAGTTTTATCATTTTGGTTATATTTGAAGAAATATAATGAATTTACTATATTTGAGTTTTGTTCAAAATGAATCTGTATTTACTTTTTGTACATGTCTTGTTTTTAGGTTGAACAACTCTCCAAGGTGGGTGGTGATATTCCTTATGAATTTTGCAGAAGGCGATGGCTACACTACTAACAAATAAAATGGCCAGTGAATACAGCTGGGTTGGCATAAAAAAAACAATTTTTTATAAAAACCAAAACAGCATGTCTTATAATAAGGAAGTGTAGTATTATGTGTAAGAGTTTATAATGTTGTGACAAGTTGGGTAGGAGAGGTCAATCTCAGGTATTTCAATATGAAAATTGAAGTGGATTATTCTTTTCGATGCGAGAGAGCTTATTGCCATTTGACAGGCCATCATATATTTTTCAAATCTTTAGGTTCAATGTGGGTTTTGTGCCAGCCAACCTCAAGTTTTAGTAGGATGTAGGATATTGATGGTCTTGTTGATATGATGTTAATTTACATACTTATATAAATACATACACAGTTCATCTTGTGAATTGGAACTCCATAAGGGTTTTACAACTTCTGATATTGGCTGAAATTCTTATGAGAAGCAATTACGATTCATCAGAATTCATCGAAGTGATTGTTTTTAATGCTACACAAAGAACAATTTCATAAATTTTTTGTTCTTATAGTGGTTGCAAAAGTTGAATAATGTTTGACGTCTTTTCTTTATTTGATACGCGATTAGAATCGTTTTTGCCAGTTTTTGAGTAGTATCGTACAATTTTTTAGATTTAATGCGAAAGACACTGACTGCAGATGTAGCTTATCTTTCATATTGGTCACATTCAACCAAAATAAACAACAAACAACAAATATTTCAATATTGGTATATTTTTCTTTCAGGATATGCTCAAGTTAATGCTAAAACAAAAGACTCTTCCATAAAAGAGGTGGAAGATGGCATCAAAAAAGTTTTGAGGAGGGCCAAAGAAATATTAGGGGCAGAGGAAAAGAGGTCTACCCAAATGAAAAAGATTTTAGATGAAGATTGAGATTAAGATTATTTTCAAGAAAAGAGTCATTATCTTTCATTATATGGGTAGGTACACTTCAACTGTTTTATAATGTTTTAAAATTATTTTTATTTTTTTAGTTGTATTTTATTCATTTTGCTTTTTTTTCATTAAAATAATTGGTATGTCCATAATGTCCGAAGAAGACGCCCTATGGATGTCTGTTGGACTATTTTGTGCTATTAGAGTTGTTATCCGAGGCACGTGAAGAAATAGCTGAATTTGAATCATCATTTACCATAACATTAACGATATTATCTGAGGTTTTCTTAGCAATTCTATATTGATGACGCTTGGAAACGTACACTTTCTTTCCAAAATTTTTTCAGACAGCAATAAGATCAATGATAACTCACTCCTTCGATTTATAGTACAACACACAGAAAAAATAACCTTCGAAACTTTTGAATATAAAACCACTATATTCTACAAACACTTCGCATAAACTTTTCTAGTCAAGTGCAACAGTCGGTATCGCGCATGATACAAAATATTAGAGATATTACAACCACCACCCACCCAGCACATTCCATTAGGCACTGCGAGATTACCAGATGTGGTTAAATAACATCATCCACCCCTATTGAGAAATGTATTACGCGATCTCTGAATCCGTGTGAATAAACCAGAATAGAAATATTTGGTACCTATATATGTACCTTACCTGAGAGAAGACCGATAAACTGCAGGAATTGTGGAAAAACTGGACATGTGCGTAGAGAATGTCCAGCTGACGGCTCTCGTTGCCGACGTGCAGAAGAAAAAGTATCAGAACTAGAGCGGTAGATGACAACTGGAATGACAGGTCTTTCTGAAAGAAAGACCAAAAGAAAGATCCAGAAGTTAGTTTAGTCATCCGCTGGAAGAAGTGCAATCGAAGACCATCATGGCAGGAAATTGCAGGTTACTCGCCAGCTGTTAAATCCTACTGGTCCCAAGGGAATTCTTTTACTCTGGACAATGGGGTACTGAAGCGTGTATTGGAAACCGAAAATGGTGGTGAAGACCGACGCCAGATAGTGGTACCCAGGATTCGAAGGCAGGAAGTGCTTCGTGAAATCCATGACGGGGTCGACGGAGGATATCTGGGGGTGAAGAAGACCTTGCAGAAAGTGAGGCAACGGTTCTACTGGGCTAGTTGTCGAGATGATATTCAGGACTGGTGCAGAAAGTGTGCTGTATGTGCTGCTAGCAATGGACTTCGAATACGACCAAAGGCTCCCATGCGTCAGTACAATGTAGGCAGCCCATTCGAGAGAATCACCATCGAAATTGCCGGCACGTTTCCTGAATCAGAACATGGAAATAAATATATCCTGATGGCGATGGATTATTTCAGAAAGTTGGCCGAAGCTTATGCCCTACCCAACGAGGAAGCTATCACCGTCGCCGACGTTTTGATGAAAGAGTGGATATTTCGATTCGGTATTCCATTGGAGCTGCACTCAGACCAAGGCAGGAACTTCGAATCCAAAGTATTTCAAGAAATGTGTCAATTTCTGAACATCAATAATACGAGGTCCACAGCGCTTCATCCGCAGTCCGATGGAATGGTGGAGCGGATGAACAGAACAATCAACCGCTACTTGTCCAAGGTTGTCTCTGACCACCAAAGAGACAGGGACCAGTATCTCCATTTGTTCCTCATGACCTATCGATCTGCAGTTCATGAATCAACTGGACAAACCCCTGCTAGTATCGTAATGGGCCGACTATGTCAGCAACTTGAGACAGAAAATGGATGATATCTACGAAAGAGTCCGGTTAAACATCCAGAGCGCCAGCGATAGAAAGAAGCAGACGCACGACATCAAGGCCAAGGCTGGAGGTTTGGATGGTGATCTGGTTTGGTTGCACAACCTCAAACGTAGTCGTGGACTATCGCCGAAGTTGCAGAACTCTTGGGAAGGTCCGTTTGAAATCATGAAAAGAATAAACGACCTTATCTACCGAATTCAGAAGCTACCACGAGGAAAACCAAGGGTCGTCCACTTCAATCGATTGGCCCCTTACGCTGGAAATCACGACCAAGTTCGCACCCTCAAACCACCAGAGGATGAGATAACATATCGGCAGTTTATGTCCTTGTATTCAAACGGACAGAAAGTGCAACATGGTGTAACTAGAGAGGAGCCACGAGACCTTTTCAAGGTGCTTGCTAATTACGCTCTAGCACACTGCGTGGCAGAAGATTTACGAATGTCCAGGGGCATTGCTGTTGTGTTCTCCAAGAAATCCGGTCAACTACAAACACTGCGAGAGCAGAATCCTAAAGTTGGAAGGGTGCTGCAGTTCAAAAAGGGCGAAAGAAACATCTTCTACCTAGTTACCAAGAAATACTCCTATGGTAAACCATCTTATGAGGATGTCTGGAAGAGTCTCACCAAGCTGAGAGATACTATGGAAGACCAGAATCTGGTGAAGCTAGCAATTCTGAAATTGTCATGTGGACTCGATAGGCTGGACTGGAGAATCATAAGGAGTACGTTGGAGACAATATTCAAATCCAGCGGCGTCGAAATTTTGGTTTGCTGTAACGATCTTCCACAACCAAACATGAAGACCGTGAAGTGTCATTTCCATCGAACTTCGCGATGCAGATATGGAGAGTCGTGCAGGTATCGTCACAATCCGAGAATGACATTTCGGGACGAAATGTCTTTATGAAGAGGGCAATGTAACAAATTCCAAACCCTGCCCTTTGTATAAGCCAAAAGAAACATTTGATACCTAAAAAGAAGGGAAGCTTCTAGAAGGAGCATATAGAACAATAACTAATGATACTATGTCATCCCTTCTACCTTTGAGGAATTTTCCTAGGAAATCGCCAACAGATGCTAAGGCTATTCGAGATGAATTAGCAAAGTTCTTTCAGGAAGAAGGGCGAATTTCATGGCAAGAAAAATATGCGTGAAAATTTTCAAATAAGTAATTTGGAAAAAGCAAGGAATATCACTTACAGTATTTTGAGTATTTCGTACCTTATCCCTATCCAAAAGAAAGAGCATGCTTTTGAAAGCAAACCAACTACTTCGTACAGATCTGATCGACCTGGAAGAAGAAAAATTGCCAGTCATCAGATTAATATTACTACTTGCAGCTACTGAAGATTCAATTTGAATTGGAGCTTCTAGTAACTGAAAACAGTGGGGGATCTATAATAAAATCTGTGCAACATGACTTTGTTCACTATGTTTCGTTTGATATAAATAGATCTAATTACTTTTTTCATTACTCCTTTTTGTAGTAGCAACACATATTTTTCAATGTTGAATAAATTCTACTCAAAAAAGGTAATAATGAATTCTTAATAAGTGAAACCACATTCCGTATCCACTCTTCCTCTTGGAAATGTACAATTTTGAACATTCATGAACCACTCACCTGTTCCTGTCCCTTTGCTCTTTTTTATTTTTTCCTTTTTCTCTTCGCAAACCGGATAGAAGATTTGTAATTTTTTTTTATATTCATCCGCCGTTAATCCCATCTTTGCAGTAATCTCGTCCCAGGCATCATTTTTTTGAATTTTACTATAATATCTGGGATTTCTCGTCTCCCATAAAATATCTTCTTCACGATAATTTTCGATAAGTTGGATGGCATTTTCTTCTGTCCATTCCATCTTGACGCACTCATAACTTGAAGCTTTTTAATTCTTTTTTCTGAAATCTACTCGTATTCCGAAAGTAATTCCTCACGAGAAAAGTCAGATTGACAAGCTTGGCTACTATCTCATCTTGACTAGAGCCGACTAGAGCGATAAGAACGCCGACGTCCAGACATGAAATTACCGTGCAACGGCGTTGCGTTCGTGTTTCCTAAAGGTGCGTACAGACATGCTCCGAATATCGTACCGATCCGTGTCGCGTACCCAAGTGTGGACCAAGGGTTGCAACCGCGTATCGCACATCTATGCGATCACGTCGAGATGCGATGAATTTGATTCGCGAATGCGAATGCAACCCTTCCCTTCTTCCACACCAAATATATACATATTTGTTAATTTACAATTACTTATTGAGTTGAGTTTGGTGTTTACATTCGTCCTGAAATTATCGCTCATTTGCATTTGTACTTAAAAAATTTCCGGAATCTTGGACTAGAAATCATATTCAAATCTGCAAAGGAGCATAGTTGTTATCTTTGCTTTCTAGTTTCAAAATATATCTTACATGTCATTATCAATCCGATTCAGATATCACTATCAGATGAAGAATATTCAACAGGATGGAATTTGGAAAATTTTGTGTTACTTTTATTGCTACATGCTTTTTGTGGCCATACATTTGCGAGAGCCAATACAAGGAATTTTTTTTCTCTTACAGGAGCACATAAGTCCGGTGCAATCTGGAATAAAATGCCCATGTTATAAATAATGGATATTTATCAGATATTCATTATACAGGGTGTTTCATGAGTGGTTGGCCATAGCTTAGTGGTCAATGCAGGTCATCCAGACCTTAGTTTAGGAGATACAGGTTGATTTATGGATTTTGGCCTGAATTTACGATAGCCGTAATTCTGTAATCTGAGGTCCGATTTTGATAAAATTTCATGGGGTTGTTCATTTCAGAAAGTCCTTTCGAGTGGCTCAAGCAATATCAATATTTTTAGGACATTATTCAGAATATCGTGGTTTATCCCAAGCCTCAAAATCTATATTTTCTTCATCACTTGGAGAAATTTCGTTATTGCCATGAAAAATACATAACTCAATATAAGGAATTCAATTTTCACTTTGAATGGCACACTTGTTACAAGCGAGTAGCGAGTAACGAATTCATATTTTATGTAATTTTTTGAAATGCGGTCGAGATTTTAGTCCTTTCTTGATAATACTCCTTGTCTTTTGTTGAAATTTTGAATTTTAAAACTTTTTGTTCAACTCCCTTGTATTCTAAACCCTTAGCACCCACTGGGTGTTTTAACACGCTACTCAAAGAATTAATTACAAGTATGCATAATCAAGCTTTGAATTCTTTTGAAACTAAATATAAAATTTAGGGACAAATGGAGTAAACCCACTAGAAACATGTAATCAAGGATTGCATTTGATTTAAAACAAAAAAATTTTGACTTGTATTCCTCATGAAATTCGCCAGATATCGCTTTCTTTACACATTCTCCAAACATAGCTGTCAAATTTAAAGTTACTTCAATTTTAATTCAAAATTCGAACTTTGTACACCAATTTTGAGTATTTCGATATGGTATTTGTTTATGGCTTTCGCAATGGAAGTTCAAGAACAGTATTGTGAGAATAGCGTTACAGATTTCGATAGCGTAGAAAATATAGATTTCGAGGCTTGAAAGATAAACCACGATATTCTGAATAATGTCCTAAAAATATTGATATTTCTCGAGCCACTCGAAAGGACTTTCTGAAATGAACAACCCCATGAAATTTTATCAAAATCGGACCTCAGATTCCAGAATTATGGCTATCGTAAATTCAGGCCAAAATCCATAAATCAACCTGTATCTCCTAAACAAAGAGCCTTGGGATACAAAACAAGCAACTTTTCTTAAAGGTCTGGATGACCTGCATTGACCACTAAGCTATGGCCAACCACTCATGAAACACCCTGAATATCTGATAAATATCCATTATTTATAACATGGGCATTTTATTCCAGATTGCACCGGACCTATGTAATCCTGTAAGAGAAAACAATTCCTTGTATTGGCTCTTGCAAATGTATGGCCCAAAAAGCATGTGGCAATAAAAGTAACACAAAATTTTCCAAATTCTATCCTACTGAACATTCTTCATCTGACAGTGATATTTGAATCGGATTTATGATGACATATCTTTATATATAAAAATTACGTGTCACGTTGTTTGTCCGGAATGGTCTCCTAAAATACTGAACCGATTTCAATCAAAACTTTTGCACACTGTGTGCAGTTTGATCTTACAAGATAGGATAGTTTATATCTCAATTCATAGTTGCAATATTTTCTTATTGCAAATTATTTGTTTATTATTCATGACAAAGACTGATAATTATCCACGCAGCAACATGGGGCTCAAATCGACGACAAGAGATCGCGTCCCCCCTACACCGATCGGTCAACCCTAGCGATATCGTGCGAGGAGTGATTCCAAGTTTCTAGGTCTTTCCTAAAACTGAAGAAATTTGGAACTATTTAAGAACTGAATAATACAGAATGTTCATAGAATTCGTAACTGTCAAGAATGTAGAATAATGTCAGTGATAAATAAAATTATGAAAAGCACTGCCGTGAAGGCAGGAGCTTTTTAGCGCTCGTACATGCACCTTGTAGGTAGATTCGCATTTTCCAGTTTCAGAAATCAATTGAATAGATTATTACTCAGCTAGGTGCAAAATTTCATCCCAATCCGCTCAGTATTTTCGGAACTATCAGCAAAAAAATATTTTGAACGGCCATATTTACGGAACCCCTAGTCTAATTTTGCTCATTGATGAACGCGACCGCGATATTCGCGATCCAAACCCACCCTGAGAATTTCAAGTTCCTAGGCCTTTCCGTTCAAAAGTTACAATTTTCTATGGTTTCTATGGTTCTGGTCATGCGATGTGGACAAAATATTATTTTAATATATCATTCTCGATTAAAATACAAAATTTCATCTCGATCGAATCCGTAGCTTCGAATTTATCGAGAATAGTAGAGTTCGCGAGGCATGAAAAGAGCTCTAAAACAGATTTTCGTGTGAACTTCATTGCTAAAATGTATGGACCTCTTGGTATCATTCCCTACATCATAACAATGCAAAATCACTTGGCCGTCAAAAAATCGTCCTGTGCAGGAAGTGGTGGGGGGCATTTTTCCAAAAATTGACAAAATTTTTTTTTTCGTTTATAATTATCTACATCCAGTGACTTATATTCAAACAAATTTTCATCGAAATATACGATTCAGAAATATTTTATTTTAATTATCAAAGAAGTCGGATACAATGCGCTTATATGGAGTTCCTTAAGATAAAATCGCTTGCCCTGCAAAGGCATATTCACCATTATGTTCCGTTCCACTTTACTCGGAAACTGTCGCGAAAATCAAAAAAATGCTTCATATAAGGGGTCTTTCTCATAAACCGACGATTCAGATGGTTTTTTCCAAATTTCAATTGGCCTGATAATTTCCTCAAAAAATAGGAAAATCTGCTATTACCTCCGGTTAGCCGCGACTGACCGTGGAGACGCGAGGAAGGCTCACTTTGATGAATAAACGCTTGTCGGGGCAGAAATAAACGACCTTATGGATCGAGCGTTCATAGGGTCGTTTTTCGGTTGGACCAGGCCATATTTTCATTGTTCGTGCATTCTGATGATGAATTAGAATGTTTGATTTGATTTCTTTCAACTTGTGGATTAAAAAACAAATAGGGACAAACATATATTTGTTAATTTACAATTACTTATTGAGTTCAGTTTGGTATTTACATTCGTCCTGAAATTATCGCTCATTTGCATTTGTACTTAAAAGATTTACGCAACTCCGGAATCTGCAAAGGGGCACAGTTGTTATCTATGCTTTCTAGTTTCAAAATATATCTTACATTCCATTATAAATCCGATTCAAATCCGATTATCAAATCTGATCACTGTCAGATGAAGAATATTCAACAGGATGGAATTTGGAAAATTTTGTGTTACTTTTATTGCCACATGCTTTATGGGCCATACATTTTCGAGAGCCAATACAAGGAATTTTTTTTTCTCACAGGAACACATAGGTCCCGGTGCAATCTGGAATAAAAATGCCCACGTTATAAATAATAGATATTTATCAGATATTCGATATACAGGATGTTTCATGAGTGGTTGGCCGTAGCCTAGTGGTCAATGCAGGTCATCCAGACCTTTCAGAAAAGTTGCTTGTTTTGTATCCCAAGGCTCTTAGTTTAGGAGATACAGGGTGATTTATGGATTTTGGCCTGAATTTACGATAGGCATAATTCTGGAATCTGAGGTCCGTTTTTTTTTAAATTTCAAGGGGTTGTTCATTTCAGAAAGTCCTTTC
The DNA here is from genome assembly GCA_963966015.1 of Aphidecta obliterata. Taxonomy (NCBI): domain Eukaryota; kingdom Metazoa; phylum Arthropoda; class Insecta; order Coleoptera; family Coccinellidae; genus Aphidecta; species Aphidecta obliterata. Next base: position 35,908,164 of record OZ014427.1, read on the forward strand.
GAGTGGCTCACGCAATATCAATATTTTCAGGACATTACTCAGAATATCGTGGTTTATCTTTCAAGCCCCAAAATCTATATTTTCTACATCACTTAAAGAAATTTCGTTATTGCCATGAAAAAATACATAACTCAATCTAAGGAGTTAAATTTTCACTTTGAATAGCCCACTTGTTACAAGCGAGTAGCGAATGAACGAATTCATGTTTTATGTAGTTTTTTTGAAATATTTCTTGTATTTTGCTGAGATTTTGAACCTCAAAGCTTAAGAGCGTTATAACTCATGAAGTGAACGATTTTTGAAATGTAATCCGTGAATGTATTCGTTCCACAACACAAATAACTAGATATTAATATTTTTTCTATAACTTTTTGTTCAAATCCCTTGTATTCTAAACCCTAAGCACCCACTGAGTGTTTTAACACGCTACTTATAGAAGTAATTACATAATTACAAGTATGCATAATCAAGCTTTGAATTCTTTCGAAACTAAATATAAAATTTAGGGACAAATGGCGTAAACCCACTAGAAACATAATCAAGGATTGCATTTGCTTTAAAAAAAAAAGATATTGACTTGTATTCCTCATGAAATTCGCCAAATATCGCTTTCTTTACACATTCTCTAAACATAGCTGTCAAATTTGAAGTTACTCCAATTTTAATTCAAAATTCTAACTTTGTAAAAATAAAAAATATTAATATCTAGTAATTTGTGTTGTCGAACGAATACATTCACGGATTACATTTCAAAAATCGATCACTTCATGGGTTATAACGCTCTTAAGCTTTGAGTTTCAAAATCTCAGCAAAATACAAGAAATGTTTCAAAAAAATTACATAAAACATGAATTCGTTTATTCGCTACTCGCTTGTAACAAGTGGGCTATTCAAAGTGAAAATTTAACTCGTTGGATTGAGTTATGTATTTTTTCATGGCAATAACGAAATTTCTCTAAGTGTTGTAGAAAATATAGATTTTGAGGCTTGAAAGAAAAACCACGATATTCTGAGTAACGTCCTGAAAATATGTATATTGCGTGAGCCACTCGAAAGGACTTTCTGAAATGAACAACCCCTTGAAATTTAAAAAAAACGGACCTCAGATTCCAGAATTATGCCTATCGTAAATTCAGGCCAAAATCCATAAATCACCCTGTATCTCCTAATAGTAGAGTTCGCGAGGCATGAAAAGAGCTCTAAAACAGATTTTCGTGTGAACTTCATTGCTAAAATGTATGGACCTCTTGGTATCATTCCCTACATCATAACAATGCAAAATCACTTGGTCGTCAAAAAATCGTCCTGTGCAGGAAGTGGTGGGGGGCATTTTTCCAAAAATTGACAAAATTTTTTTTTTCCTTTATAATTATCTGCATCCAGTGACTTATATTCAAACAAATTTTCATCGAAATATACGATTCAGAAATATTTTATTTTAATTATCAAAGAAGTCGGATACAATGCGCTTATATGGAGTTCCTTAAGATAAAATCGCTTGCCCTGCGAAGGCATATTCACCATTATGTTCCGTTCCATTTTACTCGGAAACTGTCGCGAAAATCAAAAAAATGCTTCATATAAGGGGTCTTTCTCATAAACCGACGATTCAGATGGTTTTTTCCAAATTTCAATTGGCCTGATAATTTCCTCAAAAAATAGGAAAATCTGCTATTACCTCCGGTTAGCCGCGACTGACCGTGGAGACGCGAGGAAGGCTCACTTTGATGAATAAACGCTTGTCGGGGCAGAAATAAACGACCTTATGGATCGAGCGTTCATAGGGTCGTTTTTCGGTTGGACCAGGCCATATTTTCATTGTTCGTGCATTCTGATGATGAATTAGAATGTTTGATTTGATTTCTTTCAACTTGTGGATTAAAAAACAAATAGGGACAAACATCTATTTGTTAATTTACAATTACTTATTGAGTTCAGTTTGGTATTTACATTCGTCCTGAAATTATCGCTCATTTGCATTTGTACTTAAAAGATTTACGCAACTCCGGAATCTGCAAAGGGGCACAGTTGTTATCTATGCTTTCTAGTTTCAAAATATATCTTACATTCCATTATAAATCCGATTCAAATCCGATTATCAAATCCGATCACTGTCAGATGAAGAATATTCAACAGGATGGAATTTGGAAAATTTTGTGTTACTTATATTGCCACATGCTTTATGGGCCATACATTTTCGAGAGCCAATACAAGGAATTTTTTTTTCTCACAGGAACACATAGGTCCCGGTGCAATCTGGAATAAAAATGCCCATGTTATAAATAATAGATATTTATCAGATATTCGATATACAGGATGTTTCATGAGTGGTTGGCCGTAGCCTAGTGGTCAATGCAGGTCATCCAGACCTTTCAGAAAAGTTGCTTGTTTTGTATCCCAAGGCTCTTAGTTTAGGAGATACAGGGTGATTTATGGATTTTGGCCTGAATTTACGATAGGCATAATTCTGGAATCTGAGGTCCGTTTTTTTTTAAATTTCAAGGGGTTGTTCATTTCAGAAAGTCCTTTCGAGTGGCTCACGCAATATCAATATTTTCAGGACATTACTCAGAATATCGTGGTTTATCTTTCAAGCCCCAAAATCTATATTTTCTACATCACTTAAAGAAACGTCGTTATTGCCATGAAAAAATACATAACTCAATCTAAGGAGTTAAATTTTCACTTTGAATAGCCCACTTGTTACAAGCGAGTAGCGAATGAACGAATTCATGTTTTATGTAGTTTTTTTGAAATATTTCTTGTATTTTGCTGAGATTTTGAACCTCAAAGCTTAAGAGCGTTATAACTCATGAAGTGAACGATTTTTGAAATGTAATCCGTGAATGTATTCGTTCCACAACACAAATAACTAGATATTAATATTTTTTCTATAACTTTTTGTTCAAATCCGTTGTATTCTAAACCCTAAGCACCCACTGAGTGTTTTAACACGCTACTTATAGAAGTAATTACATAATTACAAGTATGCATAATCAAGCTTTGAATTCTTTCGAAACTAAATATAAAATTTAGGGACAAATGGCGTAAACCCACTAGAAACATAATCAAGGATTGCATTTGCTTTAAAAAAAAAAGATATTGACTTGTATTCCTCATGAAATTCGCCAAATATCGCTTTCTTTACACATTCTCTAAACATAGCTGTCAAATTTGAAGTTACTCCAATTTTAATTCAAAATTCTAACTTTGTAAAAATAAAAAATATTAATATCTAGTAATTTGTGTTGTCGAACGAATACATTCACGGATTACATTTCAAAAATCGTTCACTTCATGAGTTATAACGCTCTTAAGCTTTGAGGTTCAAAATCTCAGCAAAATACAAGAAATATTTCAGAAAAATTACATAAAACATGAATTCGTTTATTCGCTACTCGCTTGTAACAAGTGGACTATTCAAAGTGAAAATTTAACTCCTTAGATTGAGTTATGTATTTTTTCATGGCAATAACGAAATTTCTCTAAGTGATGTAGAAAATATAGATTTTGAGGCTTGAAAAATAAACCACGATATTCTGAGTAATGTCCTGAAAATATGTATATTGCATGAGCCACTCGAAAGGACTTTCTGAAATGAACAACCCCTTGGAATTTAAAAAAAACGGACCTCAGATTCCAGAATTATGCCTATCGTAAATTCAGGCCAAAATCCATAAATCACCCTGTATCTCCTAAACTAAGAGCCTTGGGATACAAAACAAGCAACTTTTCTGAAAGGTCTGGATGACCTGCATTGACCACTAGGCTACGGCCAACCACTCATGAAACATTTTTATATCGAATATCTGATAAATATCTATTATTTATAACATGGGCATTTTTATTCCAGATTGCACCGGGACCTATGTGTTCCTGTGAGAAAAAAAAATTCCTTGTATTGGCTCTCGCAAATGTATGGCCCATAAAGCATGTGGCAATAAAAGTAACTCAAAATTTTCCAAATTCCATTGTGTTGAATATTCTTCATCTGACAGTGATCGGATTTGATAATCGGATTTGAATCGGATTTATAATGGAATGTAAGATATATTTTGAAACTAGAAAGCATAGATAACAACTGTGCCCCTTTGCAGATTCCGGAGTTGCGTAAATCTTTTGAGTACAAATGCAAATGAGCGATAATTTCAGGACGAATGTAAATACCAAACTGAACTCAATAAGTAATTGTAAATTAACAGATAGATGTTTGTCCCTATTTGTTTTTTAATCCACAAGTTGAAAGAAATCAAATCAAACATTATAATTCATCATCAGAATGCACGAACAATGAAAATATGGCCTGGTCCAACCGAAAAACGACCCTATGAACGCTCGATCCATAAGGTCGTTTATTTCTGCCCCGACAAGCGTTTATTCATCAAAGTGAGCCTTCCTCGCGTCTCCACGGTCAGTCGCGGCTAACCGGATGTAATAGCAGATTTTCCTATTTTTTGAGGAAATTATCAGGCCAATTGAAATTTGGAAAAAACCATCTGAATCGTCGGTTTATGAAGAAGACCCTTTATATGAAGCATTTTTTTGATTTTCGCGACAGTTTCCGAGTAAAATGGAACGGAACATAATGGTGAATATGCCTTTGCAGGGCAAGCGATTTTATCTTAAGGAACTCCATATAAGAGCATTGTATCTGACTTCTTTGATAATTAAAATAAAATATTCCTGAATCGTATATTTCGATGAAAATTTGTTTGAATATAAGTCACTGGATGTAGATAATTATAAACGAAAAAAAAAATTTTGTAAATTTTTGGAAAAATGACCCCCACCACTTCCTGCACAGGACGATTTTTTGACGACCAAGTGATTTTGCATTGTTATGATGTAGGGAATGATACTAAGAGGTCCATACATTTTAGCAATAAAGTTCACACGGGGTGACACGATAGAGCTCCGTTTGAACCCTACTATAAACTAAGAGCCTTGGGATACAAAACAAGCAACTTTTCTGAAAGGTCTGGATGACCTGCATTGACCACTAGGCTACGGCCAACCACTCATGAAACATCCTTATATCGAATATCTGATAAATATCTATTATTTATAACATGGGCATTTTTATTCCAGATTGCACCGGGACCTATGTGTTCCTGTGAGAAAAAAAAATTCCTTGTATTGGCTCTCGCAAATGTATGGCCCATAAAGCATGTGGCAATAAAAGTAACTCAAAATTTTCCAAATTCCATCCTGTTGAATATTCTTCATCTGACAGTGATCGGATTTATAATGGAATGTAAGATATATTTTGAAACTAGAAAGCATAGATAACAACTGTGCCCCTTTGCAGATTCCGGAGTTGCGTAAATCTTTTGAGTACAAATGCAAATGAGCGATAATTTCAGGACGAATGTAAATACCAAACTGAACTCAATAAGTAATTGTAAATTAACAAATATATGTTTGTCCCTATTTGTTTTTTAATCCACAAGTTGAAAGAAACCAAATCAAACATTATAATTCATCATCAGAATGCACGAACAATGAAAATAAGGCCTGGTCCAACCGAAAAACGACCCTATGAACGCTCGATCCATAAGGTCGTTTATTTCTGCCCCGACAAGCGTTTATTCATCAAAGTGAGCCTTCCTCGCGTCTCCACGGTCAGTCGCGGCTAACCGGATGTAATAGCAGATTTTCCTATTTTTTGAGGAAATTATCAGGACAATTGAAATTTGGAAAAAACCATCTGAATCGTCGGTTTATGAAGAAGACCCTTTATATGAAGCATTTTTTTGATTTTCGCGACAGTTTCCGAGTAAAATGGAACGGAACATAATGGTGAATATGCCTTTGCAGGGCAAGCGATTTTATCTTAAGGAACTCCATATAAGAGCATTGTATCCGACTTCTTTGATAATTAAAATAAAATATTCCTGAATCGTATATTTCCATGAAAATTTGTTTGAATATAAGTCACTGGATGTAGATAATTATAAACGAAAAAAAAAATTTTGTCAATTTTTGGAAAAATGACCCCCACCACTTCCTGCACAGGACGATTTTTTGACGACCAAGTGATTTTGCATTGTTATGATGTAGGGAATGATACTAAGAGGTCCATACATTTTAGCAATAAAGTTCACACGGGGTGACACGATAGAGCTCCGTTTGAACCCTACTAGAAACCAAAATTTCAAACGACCGTATTTACGGAACCCCTAGTATCATTCTGCTCATTGATAAACGTGAACGCCACATTTCAGATCTACACCTATCCTGAAAATTTCAAGTCCCTAGGCCTTTCCGTTCGAAAGTTATGAATTTCTATGATTGCTATGGTTCTGGTCATGTGATCTGGGGAAACGTAGCTTGAATATATCATTCTCCATTAGTATACAAAATTTCGTCACGATCGAATCTGTAGTTTTGAAATTATCAAGAAAACTAAATTTCAAACGACCATATTTACGGAACCCCTAGTATACTTTTGTTCATAGATGATCGTGATCACGACATTCGAGATCCACACCTATCCTGAAAATTTCAAGTCCCTAGGCGTTTCCGTTCAAAAGTTACAATTTTCTATGGTTTCTATGGTTCTGGTCATGCGATCAGGACAAAATTCCACATGTAGCTTGAACACCTCATTCTCCATTTGAGTGCAAAATTTCATCTCAATCAAATCTGTAGTTTTCAATTAATCAGGGAAACAAAACTTTGAACGGCCATATTTACGGAACCCCTTTGTGGAATTTGACCCACGAACTTAACCGAGGCATTCGGGAACTGAACCCATACTGAAAATTTCAAGTCTCTAGGTTGTTCCGTTCGAGAGTTATCGTGCTTACGGACGGACGGACGGACGGCCGGACGGACAGACTCGAATTTTCCGACGGATTCGTCATCAGTGAGTCGAACATAGTCGATTGAGACCATTTTCGGCTCAAAATTCGAAAAATACAGACATCGTGACGAAATGATATAGCCCTCGTGTAAGTTGTACGAGCGCTCCAAAATGATTGACATATGTATTGGTTGTCAAATATTTATGTGATTGATTTTATTTTTGGAAAACTGTGTGCAGTTTGATCCAACTTGAGAGATAAGGGTAGCTTCGGCATGCAGAACTGTGTCGGCGGAGGCTGTCCAAGTGATTGCTGGCTTCCCACCAATTGACGTTATGGTGCTTCCTTTATATCATAGGAGGAGAACTGCCAGGCAATCGATGTATGGCACGATTGGCAGGAGAGATGAGATGGTGGAGGGCAAAATGCCGCTTGGACGCGCAGGCTGATCAGGGATTTGAAGCAGTGGATCCAATGTAAGAATAAAACGACCGGGTAATATTTTACTCAATTTTTGACAGGGCATGGATCTTATGGTACCTTTACTAAGAGGATATAGTTTATAGTTTATAGTTAGGAAGGGGTTACGTTCCACTGCGACCTCAAGGTCTATTGTGCCCCCCATCAGAGCCGTATTCGCAAATGCGCTACCTACAGCTCGCCCTCCAGCTCCAGAGCTCCAATGAACTCCAGTATCTGAGAGGGCTTCAAGGAGGTTAGATCCTCATTCCTCCTGTAATTCTCTTGTCCAAGACATTCTTTGCGCTGGTTTGCAATGGCGAGGCATTCTGTAACCAGGTGAACAGGAGTCTCCTCCTCTTCACCACAGAATCTACACTCGTCTGTTTCTGTCAAGCTCATTCTCATCATATGCTTCCTAAGGCGACAATGTCCTGTGAGAAAGCCAGTGAGTAGACGTAACTTGTTCTTACTGAGATCCAAATACTTTTTGGATCTTGAACTTTCATAGTTCCGAATGAACCTTTTAGAGTGGTACTAAGAGGATAGGACGGGATGATTTGTATCATGCATGCCACGTTGTAGATGACCCGAAGCAGATATTCTGTCACTGCCTCAGATGGACGGAGGAAAATAACGCACAGGTTTGAAAGATAGGCCGCTTACCACCAGTTGAGTGTATAATAGAGAAAATGATACAGCATGAAGGATACTTGAATGCGTTTACAGCTTTGTGAGAGGAGACATGAGGAGAAAAGAGACAGGACTGCTATTCATCGGGTATCATCGAAGTACGGACCGGGATGTCTTTTCCGGTGGTCCTCGCATTTCCCCAAGTTGTGTTTTTTTTTTTTTAGTCGGCCGGCAACAACATCAAGCCAAACCTACATATCCCACGACACGGGTCGTGATTGAATCTGGCAACAGATTCCTTTTCACAATCGAAAAAGGGTTAGGATAGGGTTAGGTTAGGGTTAGGTTAGGCTTAAGTTAGGAGTAGGTTAGGGTTAATAATAATAATAGTTCCACTTTATTGAATATTTATCTACAATTTAATTCAACGTATACTTTAGCCAGAGCAAGGCGTGGCTGGGTCTGCTAGTAAGATATATTTTGAAACTAGAAAGCATAGATAACAACTATGCTCCTTTGCAGATTTGAATATGATTTCTAGTCCAAGATTTCGGAGTTGCGGAAATCTTTCAAGTACAAATGCGAATGAGCGATAATTTCAGGACGAATGTAAATACCAAACTCAACTCAATAAGTAATTGTAATAGCAGATTTTCCTATTTTTTGAGGAAATTATTGGGCCAATTAAAATTTGGAAAAAACCATCTGAATTGTCGGTTTATGAGGAAGACCCCTTATATGAAGCACTTTTTTGATTTTCGCGACAGTTTCCGAGTAAAATGAAACGGAACATAATGGTGAATATGCCTTTGCAGGGGAAGCGATTATATCTCAAGGAACTCCATATTAGCGCATTGTATCCGACTTATTCGATAATTTAAATAAAATATTTCTGAATCGTATATTTTGATGAAAATTTGTTTGAATATAAGTCACTGGATGTAGGTAATTATAAACTGAAAAAAAAAAGTTTTGGGAAAATGCCCCCCACCACTTCCTGCACAGGACGATTTTTTGACGACAAAGTTATTTTGCATTGATTTGATGTAGTGGTTCATACATTTTAGCAATGAAGTTCACACGGGATGACACGATAGAGCTGCGTTTGAACCCTACTACAAACGGACCGCGACATTTATATATGTTTTGTAAACGGACCTCCGATGAAACTCATTGGTGACCCGTTTTAGTAGATTTCAAGATTGTGCTACAGACGAACATTTCACATATCTCATGAGAGTATTGAAATATCTCAAAGCAACAATGAATTTTAAATTACAATGTTCGCAGTCCAATGAAGAACTAATTGGTTATTCAGATGCAGATTGGGCAAACGATATAAATGATGGAAAATCAATTAGTGGTTACTGTTTTAGGCTATTCGGAAATACAGTTAGCAGAAGTTCGAAGAAACAGTCACTTCAAACAACTGAATCAGAATTTATAGCAGTATGTCATGCAATGTGTAAATTATTGCACATTAAAAATGTTTGAATGATTTAAGTATTCAATGCACAGTTCCATATACATACTTTGTATGAGGACAACCAAAGCACAATTGAATTGTTGAGTAATTTTGAAAATAACAAAAGTTGTAAACATATCGATATAAAATTTCATTTTGTATTATGTAGATGTTTTAACTAAGACTTTGTGAAGCTTTAATATATGTATATGTAGTGATGAACAGTTAGCAGATGTGTTTACAAAACCGTTGGGTTCTGTAAAATTTGATAACTTTGTTAAAATGCTCAACTTGGAGGTTTGTTAATATTGTAGTGTTTATAGCCCCTTATTATTTTAAGTGAACGAGGCTCTATGCCGCAAACGACCAAGTTAGGCATCGAGAATAACTATATTTTTTCCATCGAAATATAAAATAATATCGTATTAACCATATGTAGAAAATTGAAATTTCCAAGATATTGAAGAAATTACACATTTCTAAGGAAGGTAACGCATGTAATCATGACAAAATTACAGTTTCTGCATAAAAATTGGTACAAAAACCATTCCAATGACGGTTATTGAGATATTAAAAATAAAGGATGATTTTCATTCGTGAAATCCGGAGTTTTGACGAAACTGCAGCTAGCACAATTGAGATTGAATGAAAGTGGATCTGAATTCTTGATGTTCACCATTTCAATATTGAATTGAAAGAGTGAGGTTCCATTTGTAGTAAGGAAGTTTCCAATGGTAACTCGAATCTTTTATGTGAAATTCGGGTTGGGGTTGAAAGAGAAGGGACCTGTATAAATTAAATCCAATTTTTTTGTTACTTTCAGAGTGCAAAGCATTCATACCAACTAGAAAATTAGAAAACGAAAAATATATACATGCCAACCGGACACATCTCCTTTTGATGATATCTATGAACCCATTGATAATGATGATGGAGATGAAGACTTCATTTTGGAGGATGTGTCGAAGCTTTCAAGTTCAACAGATTCGAACATTTCAAAAACGGAGATCAATGAACTGAATGCTCTCACAGATATAAAAGTACCAAAAAAATGTAGAATGGTACTCAGTGCAGTGAGAGATATAACAGGATATGATCCTGTTTATAAGACAAACAAAACACATAGTCTTGCGATGGATCTAGGTACATCATTGGAACGCGCCTGCCACGAGTTGAAGAACTTTATATTACAGGAGAGTGAAGGTTTTAAATGTGGCCCAAATAAATCCTCAAAAGACTGAAGAGAAAGATATCTCCAACTTTATCAAACTTATAGAAAGCAGATGGATGATAGAATTAGCATCTTTAGCTAAAAAATACTTTCAAGAGAAGAAAAGGAATGAGCCATTATTAGTTCCTCTAGTAGAGGACATACAAAAATTCAAAGAAGGCCAGGAAGGGTCTGTGAAACTTGCTGAGCAATGTCTTCAAGAATTCACAGATGATACTGGTCAAAAGATGACATATACAAATTTGGTCCATTGCAGCTTAGCGCTTCTGATTTTATTCAATAGGAGAAGAATGGGTGACGTCCAATACCTTAAAATTGAAGATTATAAATGCGACCGTAAAACCGACTTCGTTGATTTTGAAAGTGTTCTGACAGAATCTGAGAAAATTTTAACGAGGGAATATAAAAGATAGGTGAACAGCGGTAAAGGCTGTAGAGCCATGGTGATCCTTATTCCAAAAATGATTCAGAGATTCAAAGATCTACTTCTAGAAAGGAGAGAAAAATATATTCCTCCCGACAATGATTATGTTTTTGCATAATATATGGTGCAGAAGCACCATAAAATGGGAAACGGGGGACGTTGCTTTCAGAACAAAAATACGAATTTGAAGAATCCAGAGGCCATAGGTAGTAATAAGTTGAGAAAGCACATTGCAACTGTAATGCAAATTTCCAACCTTTCTTAAGAGTAAACAAAGAAATATAGATGACAAATGTTTTGTTAAAAACGAAACCAAAGAATTTATATTAGAAATCCCTCATATTATTGTAATTAGGCCAGATAAATCTAACAAAACAGTTATCATGTACAAAGAAGAATATAACAAAAGAATGACCGATCAATTAAATGACACAACAAACTATTAAAAACGTCAAAGCAGATCCAACCAATATATACCAAAAAAAAGTTAACAATCTTGTGAATAGGTTTGAAAAACAGAAATTTATAACGTAGAACATTGCAAATAAACTTAAAAGTTATTTATGTATCAAGGGTACTAAGTACATATATGATTATGCGACAGTCTCACGAAGCCGAGGGCCTCTAGCCCGAGGGTAAGTAAGTCGCTCGAGGGTATATATTGTCATGGAAATCCAAGAATGAAAAATAAATTCACAATATATCACCAAACAAAATTCGATGAATGATTAAAATATGAATTTTCTTTTTCAAGAGGGCTCAGATTATTTAAAATGTTACCATAGAAATTGTTGTAAGATTATTAGTATTTTTTGACGGGAGAAAAATGTCTTTTATTAAAATTGAGATTTGAAAACGAAAGATTATTGAAGATTTATGCAGCCTGAAATCATGAAGGAGATACCGGAATCAAACTGCAGTATACTCATTGCCGACTTCATAGTTCAGAAGAAAACTGTGGAATAAAACTGCCCCAACAGCTCATTCCAGAAATATTAGTGGAACCTGAGGCAATACATCTCATAAAATCAATCATCAAATTCCAAGATATTTTCTACGAAACGGAGGAGAAATTTGAAGCTTGCATTTCGATGAACTATATTTAGAGTAAGCTGTTCACTGTGAGTTTTTAATTTAGATCTTGTTCAAAAGGAGTAATAATTTAGAATTTATAAAATTATTAGAATTAGTTTATTGAATTTAAATAATAAGTTGTTGTAAACAAAAATTATTTTCTTTGTGCACCTTGAGAACCCTCTTAAAAAGAGTCACGGGAAAAATAAAAGAAAAATGGAAAAAGAAAATTATTAGAATATTGTTAGTGGTTCTTTCACAAAATTTAATATTATTAATATCAAAAAATTGAACCATAACAATATATACTAGTACCCGTGGTGCATACAAACTTTTATGTCATACCAGTTCGTTTTGAATAATTAATATTTTTTTTCAATTTGATTTGCTAATTTTTACCTGCGACACTACCTTGACATCATTATTGTCTCCGTTTTTGTTGTTAGGGAGATGAGTATTAAAATTTTTAATGTGTCAAAGTCAAGAATCAATAAAATTACGGAAAGCACTGCCGTCAGGAGCTTTTGAGCGCTTGTACATCCACCTTGTAGGTAGATTCGCATTTTCCAGTTTTAGAAATCAATTGAAGGTATTTTCGACAGCTGTCAAAAAAATTCTCAAACTTAGGCAAAACTCCAGACTTCATGTCAGTGCTTCAGCTGACGAATTTTTTTTCGATAATATGCTAGTAATTTCTACATTATCTATGGTCTTGGTGATGCGATCTGGACAAAATTTCGCACATAGTTTGAACAAATTATTCTCCAGCTAGTTGTAAAATTTCATTTCAATCGGAACTACCAGTAAAAAAATATTTTGAACGGCCATATTTACGGAACCCCTAGTATAATTCTGCACATTGATAAAAGTGAACGCGACATTTCCCAACAAACCGAACGCCATCGGCAAATATTCGGCCGCCAGTCGGCACGCACGGTACGCTGGTGGCTGACGAAGCCATGATCTGGAACTCCGTCGGCCACGGCCACGGCAAACCTGCTTTCGGGCCGAATGTGGCTACTCATCGGACACACGCTACCGGGATACCGTATAACGTGCCATAACCGATCCGCACAATGTTTTGCCGGCTATATGGTCCAACTTCTAGACTCCGGGCCGCGTTCGGTGAGCAAGTGGAAAAGCCTTTTAATAGGAGGACAGCGGGTCTTTATATATATAATTACATAATGCCAACCCTGTATATTGCAGATGAACTCCTTATCTGTTCTTATTCAAATATTCATATTACTTTGTTACATTTTGATGAGACATCATTTTGATCACGCCACGTGTGTGGGTGTATATTTGTCCCATTGTTCGATACTGATTGTCGTAATTAATTTGAGATAAGGAATGTTATAAATACCTCTCCAGACGGATGTATCATTCAATTAATTCAGTGCATTTCTTCCTAGCTAATTGTTAGAATAGGATAATCTTCCGTTGTAAATTAATAAATCTTTTTTAAAAGATCGGCTTTCGCTCCAAAAACGTAATTGGCGACGAGGTATGGGATTGTGCCGGTTTTCGTGAAGAACTGTGTTTCGAAACTTCGAGCGTGAAATCGTAGTTATCGCCGCGCTAAGAACTTCCAAAAACTTTCAGTTTCAACTGTTAAGGTGCCAAATCCAGCAACAACGAGGAGAAAAGCCGTTTGGAGCCCTGATTGTGTGGGTAGCGTCTACAACGACTCCAGAAAAACAACGTGGTGAGAATCCTATCTAGAAACACTTTTTAATTCCCAGTCACTGACCCTGGTCCAAAGTCTTCAATCTTTTCCCACGGTTTTGAGCGTAAAACTTGTGTGAGTTTTCTCTAGGTTTCTTATAAAAAACCGATTACCAGAGTTTTTCCTAGGTTTCTTAATACAAAAAACCGATTACCAGAGTTTTTCCTAGGTTTCTTATAAAATAAAAAACCGAATACAATTATTTTCTAAGTACAATATAATTTTTCAAGATTACTTCCGTAAAGCATTTTAAAGGCCGGAAGAATACGAATACGAATAAAATGGCGGTCGCACCAGAACCAAATATGTTTGATAGACTTAAATTAATTGATTTATTTTCAAAGTCAATTGTACCATTTGATGGTAATCCTGCAAATCTCGCACGATTTTTAAATCACTGCGAAAGATTTTATAATAGGTTCCAATCTGCCGACGCGTTATTAAATGAAGCAATTATCGATATAATAAAGAGTAAATTGGTAGGAAATGCCAGTGAAATAGTAAGTTCTAATGAAAGAATCACAGATAACTGGTTTAACTTGAAGGAATTTTTAAAGTTAAGATTTGAGGAAAAAATAAGCCTCACAGTTTTGTTTTGGGATCTCCAGAATGCCCAAAGAATACGTAATGAGAATGATTTAGATTTTCTCGAAAGAATAGTAGATTTAAAAAATAAATACGATTCGCAAATCGAATTGTCGAATTTACCGATTCTTGAAAAGGATCAAGAAAAGAATATTGCGTCACGAGTAGCAACTAGAGTTCTGCTCTATAATATTAACCCAGAATTAAGAACAGCCCTTAGAGGACACGGAATCATGAACTATGACGATATAGTAAATTTTATTCGTCAAGATTACTATTTTTATCAACAACCCTATATGCACTATAAAAATCAAAATAATCAGAGGAATTTTCCTCAACAAAATCAGAAAACTTTTAATCAAACTAATAAAAATAATTTTCCAAATAATAATCGAACAAACTTCCCAAATAATAATTATGGAAGTTTTACTCAAAATAATCAACATTTGGGAAAATTGCAATCTAGTCAAAATAATCAAAGAAATTTTTATCCAAATAATCCCCAACCGAGATTTCCATCTCAACCGATTAATTTCCAACAAAAACAAGTAAAAACTTATTTCCCGACAAATCGTCAAGTTTTTGGAAATAATCCAAATACCTCTAATAATGAACGTAAAAATGAAAATGTTTTTAAACCTCATCCTAATCAAAGAATACAATCTCCCCCTGAAAAAATGTCGATTCAGACGAGGAATTATCCCCAAAAGAGATCAAATTATTCTACTCAATATCACCAAAGTCCCCAGAGACAATTTTTTGATAATCAACCCAATCCAAATATAAGGATTGAAGAATTAACTAATATTGCGTCTATTTCGAAAGACCCGAGATTCAAAAAACGTGATTTTAACGAACGTTCATATCCAGAACATAATAATTCAAGTAAATATTTAAATGAAAATTTTCGAGATCGTGCCATGAACGACTCATTGACTTAAATAATACGTTAGATAACACAAACCAACTCCCCTATATCCAATTCCAAAATCCTAAATGTAAACTTTTAATTGATAGTGGATGTTCAGTTTGTTTTATTGATCCAAAATTCGCGTATAATAATTTCCCTAAAAATATTTTTAATGAATCTACGACACTAACTGCATGTTTCAAAAAGCAAACTGCAAATGAAAAAGTTTTAATACCTTTATTCCCCGAATTTCAAATAGATGATTTTCATCCCTTCGTCGTATACAAGTTCCATAAGAATTATGATGGTCTTATAGGAGCAGATTTTTTGAATAAATATGGACTTAATTTAGATTTTAAAAATCAATTATTGACTAATAATTATTGTCAAATCCCTTTTTATTACCAGCAAATATGTCAGAAACTCCAAAATATCCCAATGGATCCTGAGTTTTCAAATATAATAAAACATAAAATTGATACGATCAACAAACACTTAGCAGATATCCAAAATATTTTAGAAGCATTTAAAGCGGATAATCTGAAAACTCAATTAAATGAATGTTCTTTTAAAACTGAAATTGAAACGAGTGATAATAATATTCCTGAAGGAATCGTACCCAATTCAAAAATATTGAAAGCAATTGCTGAATTTCCAATTCCTAAAACTCCTAAAGAAATAAAATCATTTCTTGGACTCGTAGGATGTTATAGAAAATTTATCCCTAATTTCGCAAAGATAACGAAACCCTTAACTTCATGTTTGAAGAAAGATTCCAAAATTAATATTGATGATCCGAAATATATCGAAGCGATCGAAATATGTAAAAGAAATTTATTGAATCACCCTGTATTGAGATACCCCGATTTCGATAAGCCATTCGTTCCTACAACTGATGCGTCAGGTTTCGCGATAGGCTCTGTTTTATCTCAAGGTGAAGTTCCGAAAGAATTTGATTACGGAATACGTTATAAAAAAGGCTCAACTAATAATGCTGATGCTCTCAGTCGAATTATAATAGAGTCAGATAATAAATTGACTTATAAGGATTTTGAAAAAAATTATGAATTGAAAAATTTTAAAGATTCCCCTAAGATAATTGAAAAAACAGGTAATTTATTTAAAGCCCCAAAGAATTATGCGTTAGCACATTGCGTTTCCCGTGACTTTCACATGGATGGAGGAATAGCACTCCAATTTAAAAATAAATTTGGTCAAATAGATAATTTAAAATCTCAAAATAAGCTACTAGGCGAAGTAGCAATGATCCAAATAAATGATCGAAACATTTATTATTTAATCACGAAAGATTCGTATTTTCATAAACCGGAATATGAAACCGTTTTTCAATCAATATTATATCTTAAAGAATTGTGTCAATATAATAATGACAAATACTTAGCTTTACCCAGAATTGCATGCGGTCTAGATAAATTAGACTAGCATATTATTTTAAATATGATAAAATATATTTTTGCGGAATCTAAAATAAAGATAATTGTATATTCCTTACCGAAGCGGAATATCGGAGGGAATACTAATGAATTAAAAAATGATCGAATGTTAAAAATGAATAAATTCGATACGAACAGGATCGATAATGATCCGATGTTAAAAATAAATAAATTCGCAATGACGAATAGGATCGATAATGATCGAATGTTAAAAATACATAAATTCGCAAATACGAATAGAATCAAAAATGATTCAATGGCGACAAATGCCAGTAATGCCACAGGTGCAAATTATTCCGAAAATACGGAAATGAATAGAATCGTTAATGACTCAAATATAAATAATCATAAAAGTTTTGAAATAAATAGAATCGAAAAAGATTCATCGTTAATTAAAAATCGAATAAATAAAGAAAAATACGAAGCATGTTTGAAATGGTTACAATTCAAACGATGGAATAAAAATAAATTCAAATGAGACAGATTGTTTCACTGTCCAGCGTAATGATAATGATCCTATATTAAAAATCCCATATACGAAGAAAAGGTTAAAGTCACCATCTTCGAAAACAATTTCCAAAATTATCCCATATTATAAAGTACGGAAAAAGTCATAAATATTTAGTTGCGTAATATATCTCACCTATTTACCTGAGGTCTACGTACGTAAACATAGTTTTTATTCAGATTATAAGAGTTTTACATTAAACAGTTTTGATTTTATCCATAGGATTTTATATAAAGATTAAAATATCATTTGAGATAAATCTCATTTTCATTTGCTTGTTAGTAGCATAAAACATTAGAAGGATTAATGTATTCTCCTTCAGACATTCTTTATACATTCAATTGATTTGAAGCGCGATTTTCTGGATTATCGCGCGCGATCTTTGCTCGTTTTGAAGCATTTTAGACAGGATTACTTGACTGGCTATCGGAAACTGCGCCGTGCACATTTCCGTCGCCGAAAAGGACCCTTGTTTCATATTATTAATAATCATCATTATCCCTTGCTTACATGAAGAATTAGAAAGATTATGGTGTTTTCCTTTAGACATGTTTTAAACAATGTTACTTCATACACTATATTCCTTAAATATGGAAAATGAATTTAAACTCCCTGATTAAAATGATTCGAGACAAACTCGATTGATTACGAGAAAATTTAATTAGTTTAAAACGAAAATATTATTGGCCGAACATAAATAAAGATGTTCGAAGTTTTGTAATATTCATATTTCAAGAATTGACTTTTCAATTCTCAATTTCAATCCCTTGATTATAATGTCACTAGAGCCAGCCCTGCTCAATAACGTGATTATATTAAGAATGTACTACTACGTTAGGAAAAGCTTACGTCTCACATAACAATCGAAAGTAATGTACTATGAGTTACGAGAGGAAAACCTACGTCATACATATTACTCTTCAAATTGAAATTGTAGATAAATTATTGATGTATTTTAGCCATTACGGCATTCCCAATAAAATAACGTGTGACAATGGATTAGAATTTAAAAATGGAATAGTCCAAGATTTTTTGTGAAATCCATAAAATTGAAATTCATTATATTACGAATTATAATCCCAACTCGAATGTATTAATAAGAAGTAAAGTAATATGTTAAGGCACACCCTGCAGATAAAATAGAAGTTTTCAATAGAAAGAACTTCAATTTAAAAATTTCCAAGTCCCAAGTAGACTTAAAGGGATCAAGAACCCTTAAAAATAATTATCATGTTATGATTGGATGTTATTCCAATAAAGGACGATATGTACCAATATGTACCAGTTGAATTGAATAAAATATGAGAATTAATTTCGAATTATCGAAAAGAAATAAATGAAGTCGAAATCTAATTTTGCTCGCACATTAAATTTTAAGTAGCACACAAATGATATAAAATATTAATACCATGAAAGAATTGTTGAATGAAAAATATTCAATTTATAGTATTAAACGAGGACCAATTAACTAAGGAGGAAAAATATCAAAGATTTTATTCAGAACGTTAGATTCTGATAACGAGAACAATATAAAAACTCTTTCGTTTTTCTGATAAAAAGTTTTGATAAGAAATCAAAAACAGATCGCAACAGTCGTAAATGACCTTAAAAATAAGTATATTGAAAAATTTCAGAAAATGTCAGAAAACCTTAAATTGCTTCAAGTTATACCAGCAATACAAGAAATTCAATACATGCATCTCCTGACATTTGAACTCAAAGATATCAAAAATATTCTAGATGAAATTGCAACCGCAGTGAGTTTTGCAAGATTACATCTTTTACATGAATCCATTTTACCTTATTCAAAATTCCTTGAATTAATAAAAAATGTGACGATAATACCTTTACATCATCTGAAAGATTATTATCAGATATGTCATACGAAAGTAATTTTCAAAAAGAAAGCATTACTATTTTTAATATCAATCCCAACGGTATACGAAGAAAGTTATGATTTATACAAGTTTTACTATCTACCGCAAAACAATTTATCCCTTCCATATACCGATCCTTATTTACTCTCACAAGAAGAAACCCTGAAATGGTCAACGAAATTTTGCCATCCAGTGGAGGATGATTATCTCTGCGATCAAGACACCTTAGCTGAATCACCAGCATGCCTTCAAAATATTTTGAAAAACCACACCGAAAACTGTCCAAGAACGACAACGGTACTTTCACCAGATTTAAAATTATTAGAAGATGGAAATATCCTATCCATCGAAAACAAAAATGTTTTAGAAAAATGTCTTCAGCAAACAAGACATTATTTTGTGCCTCCTATGACAATTCTACGAACCAAATGTGCTGTGAGCAACACGAGAAAAGAAATTGTCCCAACTACTACGTTTAATGAAGAAAAATACGTGATTTTACCCAAGATAACTTTATTCAACCCAAATTCCACAAATGAAGACATCCCGGATATCAAGATAGAAGACCTGGACCAATGGAATCTCCAGCCTTCAAGATTTATATTTTTGCTTATTGTTATAATAATCATTTTATTGATAATTACTTATTTTATTTTGTAATACTTAAGAAAAGATATTTTTTGTAAAGCTACACCTACTACAGGTGATACCTTTATTCAAGGTGGGGAGGAATTACATAATGCCAACCCTGTATATTGCAGATGAACTCCTTATCTGTTCTTATTCAAATATTCATATTACTTTGTTACATTTTGATGAGACATCATTTTGATCACGCCACGTGTGTGGGTGTATATTTGTCCCATTGTTCGATACTGATTGTCGTAATTAATTTGAGATAAGGAATGTTATAAATACCTCTCCAGACGGATGTATCATTCAATTAATTCAGTGCATTTCTTCCTAGCTAATTGTTAGAATAGGATAATCTTCCGTTGTAAATTAATAAATCTTTTTTAAAAGATCGGCTTTCGCTCCAAAAACGTAATTATATATAGATTCGAGGTCGTAGATTAGTTTTTCTCCAAAGTCATTATTTTGGAAAATAAATCGATTTTCGTGGAAAATCTTCGAAAATTCGGTCGACTTTGAAAAGTTGTAGCAGCTCGAAAAATCGCAATAGGCCAACGCTGATTTTTTCGCATATAGATTGATCCTTTGTAAATTGAAAGGTAGAGTTAAATATCTGTTTGCAGTTTCATAATCTACGCCCTCGAATTAGTGAGTGGTTCTTCATTCAAAGGGTAAAGCGGTACGAAATTAAGCGTCCGGTCCGTGTGTTATTCGCGTTTAAATTTCGCGCCGCATCATTTGATGCATTTTTAACTGACAGACATCCATCAGTGTCATCGAGGCGCAGCACGTGGTGATTCGGTCATTGTGCTGGTCATTGTGATTGTGGATTGTTTTCGTTTGGTCACGTTTCATGTTTCGTTCAACGTTCATTGTTCAACAGTTTTTCCTAGATTTTTTTATTCGCGTTGTTTATTGTTTTATACAAGGTGAGTTGGCCTGCTGTGTTAATGATGATTATCAATTATTATCTGATACTTTTAGGGTTTCTTTGTCAAAGGCTGCTGCAGTTTTCCTGATTTCAAGAAGAAAAATAAGAATGTCGCATTTACAAAATAATACTCTGTAAGTACAACTCTGATTAATATAAGATATTCAATCGAATACACATATGCACTCAGACTAAATTTTGAAAGCCTAGTTTGCTGGAATCTATTTGAACCCAATTATGGCGTCTGCGCCCAAAAAAAGTAAAAGACAAGAGCGGCGTTTGATCGCCTGTCAAGTGCAATCGATATTGAGTGATTTTACTTCTATAAACGAGGCTTTGGGATCTGAAAGTTCAGAGTCCAAGCCAGAATCTTCAATCTGTGCATCTCATTTTGAACAAGATGTCACTAATTCCCAATATGATTTCCAAATTTTGTCTGATCCTAATTTTGAGATACAATCTAAGACTTCTAGCCTTGCTTCTAACATTTCTAACTCCAGTTTCATTGATAGTCACAGGTTAGTGAAACCCAGTGACTGTATTGAAGCACAGGCAGGGCCTTCAACAGAAAGTGTGTTATCAGAGACAGAGTTTGATTACATATTTAGCTCAGATTCTGACTGTGATATCGAGGAATCTAACAACGAGCATGGCAAAACAGATAATGAAAATAAAACTGACCCTGTACTTGTGGAAAATACAAACAGCAATTTTTAAAGGGGATGGGCACTAAGGAATAATTTAACCCATAAGTCAGTAACCGAACTTATGCAATGGTTTTCCACAAATCCAGACATCAGTAATTTACCCAAAGATGCTCGTACTTTGTTACAAACACCCGCATGTCAATATAATTCAAATGGGCAATGGTTTATTTTATTACTTTGGATTAAGTCAAGGTATCATAAAAATTCATAACAAATTTGAAAATGAAGATATCCCCAATCAAGTCCCTATGATAAATGAAATTTTTTATAATTTGAGTTTTAATGTAGATGGATTGCCTATACATAAGAGTACCAAGGATTTCTTTTGGCCAATTTTGTGAGGAATCCTAATTTTGTGTCGAGTATTAAATCATCCAAAAGAACCCCCTTTCATAGTAGTACTGTGGGCCAGGTGAACCACCTCTCGAAGATTTTTTTTCAGAATTTGTAATAGAAGTTAATGAAAATAAAATAAAAGTTGGCAAAACTGTTATCAATATAAAGTGTAAGTCATTTTGCTGTGACACACCGGCTCGTGTCAGCAACAATGGCTCACAATTCTTATCATGGCTGTGATAAATGTGTTGTTAAAGGTACTTATATTAATAGAAGAATGGTATTTCTAGATTCAAATGCTGCTCTTAGAACTGATCCAGGGTTTATTAATCGAATAATGAATATCATAAAAATATAAGCCCCTTGTGTAAAATAAATATAGGTATGATATCAAGCTTTCCAGTGGATTATATGCATTCAGTTTGTCTTTTTGAATTTCAAGCAAATTTTATGTATAATGTCCTTTACCCAAACTTAACTGTTTCAAAAAAATTTATAGTGAAAACTTGGAATTTTTGCAACTTTGACAGGCTGTAAAACTTTAAAAGTTTAATTCTACATTCTAATGTGAATTTTTTATGAGATAATATGGAATTTCATCAACAAAATTGACCGTTAAGGTTTTACAGCCTGTCAAAGGAGCAAAAATAACAAGTTGTATTATATGTACATAAAATGAGCTTGGGATTTTAATCGAAATGCAATAATACAAATAAGACCATCCATTTAAAAGATTAACAATTCCTTCAAAATTTGACATTTATACTGTTCATTTGTAAGAAACATCTAAAATTCAACCACATTTTTTTTTATTCTGAAACTAGTTTGAAGTCATTTTATGAGAATTGTTTTATCATTATCATTTTATACAATTACCATCATTTTAGGCAATACCTAATTGTTGATTTTCCGGAGGAAAGCAAAAATGGGGAGATAAGCATGGCTTTGATTTCAAGCAGCTGGATTTTTGAAGAGCATGGCAATTTTTATTGTTACTGGCCCATCTACCTAAAGTCCACACTTTCTAGGGAAAAAGTAGTAAAAAACCATACCCCCTTAGTGAGAAATAAATGCCTCAAATGCGCCGTCGTTGTAAAGCATAGTTTTGGTAAGAAATTAATAGTAATAATACAGTCATCTTTTAATTGGTTGAAAAAGCATAATTATCATCACATGAGCAAGTTGAAAAAATCCATGTCAGAAAGTGTAACCTGTGAACAAATGTATGTACATATATATGATTCGCATATATATTTTTTTTTTTTTATATATATATATATATATATAGACCGAGTACATTTTGACATCCCCCCATGTTAAAATCGCGGTAAGAGTGGCATCCGCGGTAATGTGGCATCCGATATACGGATGCCACTTTACCGTCAGCTAAAAATCACACAGAACGGCTCATTATGACATCCTCTACACGTTGCGATGAAAATTGGCTGGACGCCAAATTTGACCGAATATGAACGTCCCGTATGTCGGAGGTTCATTCTGATCGAGTTTGGTGGCGCTCTCGTCAATCTCCTGTATATTATCTGTATATTTAGGTTTATATATCCAACGGCTACTCTGGCATCCGGACCAATTGGCAACGCTGTTCTGTATTTTACGCATGAATTTAATGGGTTTGACCTCGTTTTTTGTATCGCAAAGAAATGAAGCAGCTGGTAGATATTCGGCGGGATTTTAACATCGTACGCGTGAACTGAAACTCCACTGTTTCTGCTTCTGAAATGTGCACGAATATTCATGATCATGATTAGAAAAATTCATATTGAAATATATTATATTCATTGAACCAATGAAATATAATATTCAAATCGTGGGATTATTCTCTTCACGAATGAGAAAATGTTTTTACTCAATTTTGGCTGTTCTTTGTACTTCTAAGCGGGCTAGAAAAAAATTTTGAAAGGTCACTCGATCTCGAATTTCGTGAGAATTCCATCTATGGAAACCTTGTTTGATAAATACATCTGTTTCAGATTTAAGAGAAAATTTGTATATTTTGTCTAGTATAATTCTTTCATTATTTGACATATCGTCGGCCTAATTAGTTAACAATTCCATTTTTCAGTCAATTTTACTTTTTGAGCTGATCATAAAGTTTAGACGATTACCGACCTTATAGCGTCAAAAATAAGGTCGATATCAATATAACTAGAATTATTATAGGAACCAAAGGGATTTCCAGAATTTTCCAGAAATTTTCCAGAAAACATATCTCTCCCCGGTAAACTATGCAGAAGTGGACTTAGCAGGTTAACGAATTAGGCCGACGATATCCGAAACGGTGTAAACTTTACACCTGTTCTTTTCAATTGAATGATGATATTTCACTTTAATATTTCACCTTTTGAATATAGGGTGAAACAAAAAACAACTTTATTATTTCAAATACGGATGAATCCATATTATCTAACAAAAAATCCCAGAATATGAATGTCGATATATCATTCTCTAATTTCAAGCAAAATAAGCATTTTATTCGAATTATCCCATTCGATACAATTCTATGAAGAAATCAGCTACAGAACATTTTTGATAAAAGAAAAATTCTATCTCATTTATGAGTTATAGAGCGGAATGTTTTTTGTAACAGAATGAAAAGTATCCATTCAAATGAGGTTGCGCAAAATGTATTGAACTAAAATGAAAGTGGTTTCATTTCCATAAATTTTCGACTTGGGCACCAGTTATCTAAACAATGAACTTTCTGAAAAACGGTGAAGGAAAGTTGTTCAATAGATAGATAGATACCAAGATAGATGTTTCAATTTTTGAAAATATAGATTTCTTGTGGTATGTTCTTTCCACATATGAAACAGGATTCACCAGGGAAGGCATTTAAACTGTCATAACACGCATATATGAGCTATCGAAAACCCTCGGGCAACCAGGAAAATCAACAGTCAACACCGATTCAGACTGGCTGGTCCCCAACACGAAGAATCCTACATTTTGCCCAGTCCGTCTTTTTGAGCACCCGTACTAATTACACGAGGGCTATATCATTTCGTCACGATGTCTGTATTTTTCGAATTTTGAGCCGAAAATGGTCTCAAACGACAATGTTCGACTCACTGATGACAAATCCGTTGGAAAATTCGAGTCTGTCCGTCCGTCCGTCCGGCCGTATATACGATAACTTTCGAACGGAATGTCCTAGAAACTTTAAATTTTCAGGGCAGGTTCGAATCTCGAATGCCGCGGTTAAGTTCGTTATTGGGCAAAATTCGCTCAGGGGTTCCGTGAATATGGCCGCTCAAAATTTTGTTTTCCTGATTACTTCGAAACTAAAGATTTGATCGAGGTGAAATTTTGGGCTCAGATGAAGAATTACGTGTTCAAGCTACATGCGAAATTTTGTCCAGCTCGCGTGACCACAACCATAGAAACCATAGAAAATTATAACTTTGTAATGGAAAGGCCTAGGGACTTGAAATTTTCAGGATAGGTGTGGATCTCGAATGTTGCGATCACGTTCATCAATGAGCAAAATGAGACTAGGGGTTCCGTAAATATGGTCGTTTGAAATTCTGTTTTCTTGATAATTTCAAAACTATGGATTTGATCGTGACGAAATTTTGTATTAAAATTGAGAATGATATATTTTAGCTACATTTCTTCCAGATCGCATGATAAGAAGCATAGAAACCATAGATAATCATAACTTTCGAACGGCAAGGCCTAGGGACTTGAAATTTTCAGGAAAGGTTCGGATTGCGAATTTCGCGATCGCTTTCATCAATGAGCAAAATTAGATTAGGGGTTCCGTAAATATGGTTCAAAGTATTTTTTTCCTGATAATTTCAAGATCACTCATTGGATGGGAATGAAATTTCGCACATAGATGGAGAATGATGTATTCAAACTACGTGGGAAATTTTGTCCGGATCGCATTACCAAGACCATAAATACCGTAGGAAATTATAGCGAGTTATCGAAAACAAAAATTGGTCACCTATAGTACTAACGTGAATTCTGGATTTTCGCCTTAGTTTGAAATTTTCTTCGACAGCTGTCAAAATCTTTTCAATTAGTTTCTTAAACTGGAAAATGCGAATCTACCTACAAGGTGCATATACGAGCGCTCAAAAGCTCCTGACTTCACGGCAGTGCTTTTCGTAATTTTTAAAACTCTAATGGTTAAACGTTCATCTAGAATAACAACTGACAAACTATTCTTAACAGTAAATCCATCATGGAACAGAGAACAATCAAGTGGAAAGTACAAAAACACTCCAGTTGGGAAAAAACGAACTTTCGTGATGGACTAAAGAAGCAGCAAAGAATACAGGATTAAATACAGAATAAAAAATAAAAAAATTATAAAAAGCACTGCCGTGAAGTCAGGAACTTTTGTGCGCTCGTTCATACACCTTGTAGGTGGATTCGCATTTTCCATTTTCAGAAACCAATTGAAAACATTTTCGACTGCTGTAAAAAAAAATTTCAACTAAGGCGAAACTCCAGACTTCACGTCAGCGCTAAGTGACTAACTTTGTTTTCGATGATTCGTTAGAATTTTCTAGAGTACCAGTGTCTTGTGATGCGATCTGGAAAAAATTCTGCACGGCGTTTGAACACATTATTTTCCATCTATACCTATGCAAAATTTCCTTCCAATCCAATCAGTAGTTTCGAAATGATAAATAAAAAAAATTTAAAAGGGCATATTTACGGAAATCCTAGTCTAATTTTGCTCGTTGATGAACGTTACCGCGACATTTAATATCCACACCTACCCTGAAAATTTCAAGTCCCTAGGCCTTTCTGTTCGAAAGTAATAATTTTTATGGTTTCTATGGTTCTTCTCATGCGATTTGGACAAACTGTAGCTTGAATATATCATTCTCCATTGAAATATAAAATTTCGTCACGATCGAATACGTAGTTTTGAAATTATCAAGAAAACTAAATTTCAAACGACCATATTCATGGAACCCCTAGTCTTATTCTACTCATTGATGAACGTGATCGCGACATTCAAAATCTGAACCTACCATGAAAATTTCAAAACCCTAGGCCTTTCTGTCGAAAATTATAATTTTCATGTTTCTAGTCATGCGTTCCAGACATTTTGCATGTAGCTTGAACACGTCATTCTCAATCTGAGTGCAAAATTTCACTTCGATCGAATCAGTAGTTTCGAAGTAATCAGGAGAAAAAAATTTCGAGCAGCCACATTTACGGAACCCCTGGGCGAATTTTGCCCAATAACGAACTCAACCGCGGCATTCAAGATTCGAACTTACCGTGAAAGTTTGAAGTTTCTAGGTCGTTCCGTTCGAGAGTTATTGTGTATACGGACGGACGGAAAATGGTCTCTGTCGTTCGTTCGTATACACGATAACTTTCGAACGAATTACCGCGGTTAAGTTCGTTATTGGGCAAATTTCTACACGAGGTTTCGTAAATATGGCCGTTCGAAATTTTGTTCTCCTGATTACTTCGAAACTACTGATTCGATCGAGATGAAATTTTGCACTCAGATGGAGAATGACGTGTTCAAGATACATGCAGAATTTTGTACAGATCGCATGACAAGAACCTCATAGAATACATAGAAAATAATAACTTTCGAACGGAAAAGGGACTTTTTCCGGGTTGGTTTGGATCTCGAATTTCGCTGTCACGTTTATCAATGAACAAAATTAGACTGAGCACTCGTGCTACTTACACATATACCTAATCTCTAAGAAGGCACTGTGAAGTCGTTAAGATATAAAAACTTCATAATGTCGAATAATTTTGAATATTTTTTTGTATGTCGGGAGTTCAAAGATTGATTTCATTTTGAGAGATGATGAAAACGAGGTGTAAGATGGTAACCAGCACCTCCATAGGAAAATATATCAACTAACTCATTAGGTAGGTAACTTCCAAAATGATGCATGAAACTCTGAATGAACATCTTATATGAAGTCTGATCACGAACAGTAGTATGATTTTGAATTGGCAACATTGCTGGAAGGAAGATTACCTGGAAATAAAATATATAGAGGTCAAATTGTTTCCCGAGTAGTATCAAAATATACGGATGTCAAACCATCCGCTGGAAATAACTGGAAGTCGAAATGTACGGAAAAAACTTTTCTTAATATACACCGATATACACGAGGATGCAAGCCTATACCGTTTTGGAAAAGATGCCACTTTGTCCATTGCATCCTCGTGTATATCGGTGTATATTAAGAAAAGTTTTTTCCGTACATTTCGACTTCCAGTTATTTCCAGCGGATGGTTTGACATCCGTATATTTTGATACTACTCGGGAAACAATTTGACCTCTATATATTCTATTTCCAGGTAATCTTCCTTCCAGCAATGTTGCCAATTCAAAATCATACTACTGTTCGTGATCAGACTTCACATAAGATGTTCATTCAGAGTTTCATGCATCATTTTGGAAGGTACCTACCTAATGAGTTAGTTGATATATTTTCCTATGGAGGTGCTGGTTACCATCTTACACCTCGTTTTCATCATCTCTCAAAATGAAATCAATCTTTGTACTCCCGACATACAGAAAAATATTCAAAATTATTCGACATTATGAAGTTTTTATATCTTAACGACTTAACAGTGCCTTCTTAGAGACTAGGTATATGTGTAAGTAGCACGAGTGCTCAGTCTAATTTTGTTCATTGATAAACGTGACAGCGAAATTCGAGATCCAAACCTACCC
>OZ014427.1:35936822-36109360 GCA_963966015.1 Aphidecta obliterata
GATCCATCAGACTAACAGATGAAGAAAACAAAAACAAAGAAATGAACACTCTCAAAAAAACATTCCTGGAAAATGGTTACACTCAGCGCCAAATTGATCGAATTATGAAGAAAGGGGTAGAGCGACGGAGACCTGAAGAAGACGTTTCATCTAACCCAAAGGTGGTGATTCCTTACGTGAAACAAACAACAGACAGAATTGGTCGAATCCTCAAACGTCATAATATTACGCCAATTTTTAAACCCTTTCAAACTTTAGGGGCCATATTGAGAAGCCCGAAGGACAAAATCCCCCTGGAAAATCAGGGAGTCTATGCTATTCCGTGTGCCGATTGCCCGAGATCGTATATAGGCCAAACGAACAGAAGAATTTCCTCTAGGGTAGAAGAACATATTAATAATGTTAAAAAAGAGGTATCAACATCCTCCCTCGTCCAACACGTGAAAAGTACAGGTCATACCATCGATTTTAAAAGGTCAAGACAACTAGCGAACATAGAGATGTATCAAAAACGCATGGTGAGAGAAGCAATTGAAATAGAACAACGAATCAACATGAATAAAAGGGACGACGCCTTAACACTATCTGCGAGCTGGAGAGCAATAATTAATAAATCGAGTTCAATTAATAAATATTCTTATGGGTCCTCAAGTGAACGGAGCGAAGACAAACAATCATCTGATGGAAACAGTAGCAGGGCGCAGCCTCGGAATGGTAGGGATGAGACCAATGAAACAAAAGAAGTACAGCCGCGATATAATTTAAGAAGAAGAAGAACTAAGTCTAAATGACATTCAGTAAGACACGCATTTCTTGAAAAAGACACATTGTGATTGTAGTCGAAACGTTGAAATAAAGTCGAAGTTTTTGAAATTACGATTATTTCTACACGGAACAAATCCCAAAAAAATGAATCTATATCATATTTCCATCCGTGAAAACATCAAACTAAACATATATATATATATATAGATTTATTCGACCGCCTATACAGACCCAAATCGATATACTCTACCGACTTTTCAGTCCAAAAGTGACGTTGTCAGACCCGGCTCCGGGTCTGGTAACGTTTGACCATGTAATCTTGCTGAGGGAAGTGAGGGGATGCCAGGGGTAAATTTTTAGCCGGGTGTGAAAAATCGGTGAAACATCATAATAAATACAGAAAACTTCAGGGTTCGACCAGTGCGAGGGCGCCTCCGTCGACATCAACACGCTGTATATAATTGATAAAGTCAATCAACTCCTCCAGTCCCTAAATATGACAACGCTGTAGATTGTATATAAACCTGAAATTCATACTTCCCACAGCTTATACAAACCCGGTATATAGAGCCGTCGTCAAGAGTAACGTTTTTTTAATTGTCCTCATGCAGCTCGAAAATTGGATATTTCATCTTTCTGAAATATGAATCTACAAACCATACTTTACGAAGCTTATACAAACCCGGTACAGAGAACCGTCGTCATGAGAAAAAATGCTTCCGAGTCTACCGAATGTAGTGGAAGAAGCATTGTGATCCCTTTTGGTCTCCGATTCCAAAATTTCCACTCGCAAAATTCATTTCAGACGATTACGAACAACTTTGGTTTCGTGCCTGTCTGTCGGTCTGTATGTTCGTTAATGGACAGGATAACATCAGGGTTCCGTAAACATAACCATTCGTAATTTTGTTCTCCCGATTACTTCGAAACTACTGATTCGACCAAGATGAAATTTTACACGAAAATGACGTGTTCAAGCTACATGCGAAATTTTATCCAGATCGCATAACCAGAACCATAGAAACCATAGACAATTATAACTTTCGAACGAAAGGGACTCTGAATTTTCAGGATAGGTGTGGATCGCGAATGTCACAGTCGCGTTTATCAGTGAGTAAAATCAGACTAGGAATTCCGTAAATATGGCCGTTTGAAATTTAGTTTTCATGAAAATTTCAAAACTACGGATGCAATCGTGACGAAATTTTGTATTTCAATGGAGCATAATGTATACAAGCTACATTTTTTCCAGATCGCATAACCAGAACCATTTCAAATTCCAACGAATTATTGAATGAAAAATCCTTATATTTCCGTAATTGCTGATTTGGCATAATTGACAAAGAGCTGCTGTCATATAGACCAACTGCAGTATACAGGCCCGAGATAACAGCAAATTGAACAATAACATTCCTATAAATAATGGTATTCGACAGGGTGACTCTCTGAGTCCATTACTATTCAACATAGTAAGGGACGCAGCGGCGTAACTACACAGGTGCAAACCGGTGCAGGGGGGCCCCAAGCTCTGAACAGCACACCCCGTTTGAACTAGCCGAAAAAAACTCAATATTTTGAAATTTTTAAATAAGCTCTATGTGATCAATATAAAATATAGAAATCAGCGCTGTACCAATTATAATTTGTAATATAACGTAAATAGTATGTATTCAATCGTTTTTTTCCATTAGAAAATTACTCACGTTACATTGAATTATTCGAAAATTACATGAATGTTTCTACGCTTCCGTACTATGTCATCATTTCTTTTGTCCCTTCTCCCTTATATAAAAACAAGTATGTATAGGTACTTATAGGGGTGTCATGAAAAACATTTGTTACCGCTCGCTCTCCTTGCCACCCAGCCAGATTGAAATGCAAGTTTATTTTATATTTATCTCGTTCATCCGTACGAAATCCCTATTTCGTTGAAAAAATGCGAACAGAAGTTAAAAAACACTTCGATGAATTAGCTTCTGATCATAGATTTCGAAGAAGAGATGAGATATTCAGAATAAATCAATAAATATTGTCTACAAAGTATTAGATAGAATAACAATTGAAAGCACGTTTCGATGATATGATTTCAGTCAGAAAAATTTTCAATATTCTATCACCATCATTTTCACTAGATGTAGATGAAAAAACTATAATTAAAAGGTGTGACCAATTTCGAAGTATATATTCTGAAATAATAGGCTCCAACTTTTACCTTCAATTCCTCAATATTTACCACCTATTTCTACCCGAATTAAATAAGGCATGGACAATTCACGAAGTTTGCATGAAAATAATTACGAAATACGGAATGCTGGAATGCGACCTAACAGAAGTGTTGACATCAATATTACTGTTCCATACAATTCCTGTCACCTCTGCAGAAGCTGAAAGATCATTCAGCAAACAAAAAATTATAAAAAATTATTTGAGAAATAGTATGGGACGAGCCCGACTGCGACATTTACCGCTATAATATCAATAAACAACGAAGTAGCATAAAGTCTAGATAGTCATTGATTCTTTCGCGAAAAATAAGGCTAGAAAGAAGTTGTAAATTAGTTAACCTTTGTTGTGAATCAAATGTATACATTGTTTTCAATGTTTTATTTCTATCCAAAATTGAATATTTTATATGAATACATAAATTAACCTTTCGATTCATTTCGTTTCTAGAGAAAAACAAAATTTATCTTTGGTTTAGAGTCCAATTGAATAGATTTAACGCGTATTGCATGTAAAGATGAAATGACAGGCAAGTCGTTTCACTATTCACCCTTATCAACACAAAATTTTATCGACATCTGACATTTCTGTCATTTCAAATTTTTTCTAACATTTATTTTTGATTTTTTGGCGGAATAATTCATACTTAATCTGCACATTTCATCGATCTATTGCAGTGCAAGTGATTCCCAAGTTTCCATTTATTGGATTGGTAGGTTTCGAATCACTGAGGAAATAAAATTTCAGCATTTTTTTTCAACTTCGAATTCACGCAATAACGAAATACTGCGAGATTCTCGGATTATTAAGCTACACTGGAAGTTTCAAGCTTATTCTTTTTGAAATTTTTCGTGTGAAAAGGCCGAATCGGTTTTTACCTCAGATTCTGTAAGGATTCGAATCCACTCGTTTGAGATCATTTCGACTCGATATTCGAAAATAACGGACATTCTGGCACGAGGGCGGATTTACGGAGGCAGTATAGGGGGTAATAACCCCTCATGAGTATCAAATTTTATTTACGTATGTTTTTTGTTTTATTTTGATTTTTTCTTGTATTTGAGTTTGAAAGGATGTTTATTTCGAAATTGATAAAAAGTGATTGAATGTTGTGAACTGGAATTATGGGTTCCCAATCGTTATTACCCCTTCCATGAAAAAAAGTTATATCCGCCCTTGTTCTGACAAATTGAATTATTTTTATTCATCCAAAATGAGAGTTGAGATTAATTCAATGAAAATAAACACATTTCATGCAATAGCACGCTGGACAATTGGAAAAAGCGCAATATTCTCTTTCCTTTTTCACTTCTTCACAATACTTATACAAATATAACAATAACGCCCCCGACGAGATCGATCCCAATGATCTGACAACACCGCTGGGATCGAAAAGGTTGGCCGTATATCTCTGCCCAGTATATGTGGGAATGAAAAGTCGGTGGAACGTTTCGGGTCTCAAAAATAGAGTCGAATATATAACTTTTTTGAATGGAAGTTTTTGTTTCCCCTCTTTAGATGCCTGAGGAGTTATATTTTCAAACAGCTTATTTTTCATTTATATACTTGTGGAAAACACCAGGATCACATGGGTCTTAGGTAGCCTGCCAAGTATACCGGGACTGAATACGTCTGTTGGATAAATATATATATATATATATAAATCAATTTTATTTTTGTATTCTTAAGTTACGTATCGACTGCGCGAGGCTGCCTCGCGAGGCACGCCTCGCACTGCCGATACCTGCCTCGCGCTCGATGTTGCCTCACCCTGAGCCAACGAATGTCGGTTTCTGGTCGAGATCAAAGGCGCCTCGCGATCATTTACTCGCTGTGTTTGGACTAGTATACATCGTTTTCTGTCTCGCTCGAGGCGAATCGAAGAATTAACACCAGGAGCTATCGAAATGGACAATGATAAGTGTTTGTTATTGATTGATTTATACGAAGAACATCCTTTGTTGTGGGATCCAAAGAATAAAAAGTAAATTTTCGATGGTATCTTCAACTGCTTCAAATGTCATATCTGGCATTAGCCTTTTCATACACTGAAGTCGATTTTTGAATAGCTCTTTCATCCACCAACGCGGCTTTCTCTTTCGTTTCGTCCTATCTGCCAAAATTCGATGAATTACAATAAAAGAAAATGCCGCGACAGCTGTACGCAAAAACTGCGGTGCCATGGTGGATTGCCTCGCACTGACTGATGGCTCGCTCTGCCTCGCGTGCTTGCCTCATCCGTCCATTTTATTCATCGAGGCCGCCTCGCGAGGCATGCCTCGCGACGGTGCTTCGCGAGGATGCCTCGCGCAGTCGATACGTAGCTTTAGACGACTATGAGCGGGCGTCCTCCAAGCTGAAAAGATTGGAAGAAGATGATCTCTCGCAAACTGAGTGTGAAAGTAGAATTTCACATCAGAAATCAAACAAAAGAAATGAAAATTTTGTTTATTTATTCCAATCAAGCGATGATGAAGATCATGAAGCTATTCCTGTGCCTCGCAGATTTCCCAAGGAGCCAAAGGGAAGATCGAAATCACTTGCTCGTCTAAAGCCAGTTGAGAGACGGCAAAGCAATAATTATTTATCAATGCCGAGTACATCTCGATCTAGCCAGGATCGAGTCAATAATTACTTGTGTTTTCCAAGTACATCGCAGTCCAGTCAGTATCAAATCAACAACTTTTTTCCTCAAACTGGTCAGGATCAAATCATTAACTATTTTCCCCCTAGTCAGGATCAAATTGATTTCAATAAATGCCACTACGAAAAAATGTCAAGTATGTAATTTACTATCGGCTTGTTCAATGTAAATATGTATTTGAACAATTAATTTTTAGAAATGATGGAACGCATGCTGCGTGACCTACAGACCATTAAATTAGATGTGAAAAGCCTGGTTCTGGAGTTGAACAATAATAAGTTGACACAATATCAACAATTAGATGTTCAGCTTCAGTTCAAACATTAAGAGGAACTCAAAAAATCCAACGATTGGTTATTGGAAGAAGATAACTTCAACAAAATGGTAACTTGATTTTGAAATAGTAGTTTTTAAAACCTCTTACGGCTATTTCAATTTGCATGCTAATTGCAAGTACCTATTGAGTTTGAAATTTTAGGTTTTTGTTTAATTTAATTTTTTTTTCCTAATTCTTTTAGCAAGCATCAATTTCTTTGTTGGGAGGCAGGGATTTGAACGACACAACACGGAAATTTTGTCTCTTTTGGTGAGCCATGATTTGTCATTGAACATCAATTGGATAGGGGCAAATGAGAAAGGCGGCTTTCAAAAACTTTTCAATGTTTTGAAACTCGCATATGGTAAGATACTTCATGTTTCGAAACTTTCGTTACATAATATGTATCGAAACACATGTAAGTGGCCTCTTCAGACAAACACAATTATAATTAATTTGTCTGAATAAGGCACAGTGTGTCGAAACATTAGGTAACGAAAGTTTCGTAAAATATAGTGATAATCAAAATTTTTTTCTTCTTTGTATTTATTATGGATTTCCATCAAGTATTGGCTACTTCAATCAACAGCATTTTTATATTTTTGAGGAGCCGTTCGGAGGAACCAGGCAACAGCCAATGCGACAAATTCAGAAATTGATAATGCTATTCGTAATTGGCTGAAAAATGCTCCTGATGGAGCAGGAGGAAGGGCCAATCGGAAAAATAAAAAAAAGTGTTATTGCAACTAATGATAATTATTTGCTCTTCAGATTAGTTTCATTATAATTTTGTTTTTGTTTTTGTTGTTTATTTATTTTATGTTTATATTTCTTGTATGCGTTGATTAGGTTAAGATAGGCTACTATAATTTTGTTACCAAAGTTTATTTTAAATTAGGCATCTTGTTCATTTCTTTTATGTTTATGTTTTATGTTTGTACATTTGTAGCTCCTATTGACCAATTCTAGTCATTGCTGTATAAACTATAAAAAAATATGTATTTTCTGTTGTTATTTCAATGTATACAGTTGATTTCTATCAATATGAATATAGTTTATTTTTTTTATCAAGTGTCATGAAGCTTTGCGCATCTTATTTATGATGTGTACACATGTTCTGTTCATTTTAAAATATATATATATATTTTGAACTTTTTATTTAGATCAAGTAAATATGTAACTTTTTCTGTCGTATGAATGATGAATGATCTAATGTTTTTCAAAAATGGTTTTATTAAAGTTAAGATTTTGATACAAAAAAATTTGAGGTATCTCTTTTTTTCAATTCTTTAGTTCCCAGAACCTTTTTCATGCATTTTCAAACGTATTTTTTTATGAAATTGCTTTATTGAATACCCAATAGAATGTATGTCATAAGAAAACATTTCTCAAAAAAATAAAAATATTTTGGGGCATCGGCGCATTCATCTGGCCGATAAATGGTGGCTTACAAGGGGATTGCCCCTTCGTTGAAAATCACATGTATGACCTCCCCTTGAAGTTTGGCCCTTTTAAAAGTAGACACCCTGTATAGCGGTTTTTGCACGATAGACACACGTTTTAATTAAACTACCGAATAATTATCCAAAAAATTAAAATAGTCATTCGTGGTTTTAATGTCAATGCTGTGTAGGAATATAATAAAAGGCGATGTTTTGGTGATGAATGCTTATTAATTGTAGATTGTCAAAGTGACAATAATTAAACTGAATTTACTTATAATATAATTCAAAAATTCAAACAAAGGCGAAACACCAGACTTCACGTCACTGCTTTAGGAGACGATTTTTTTTTTCGATAATGCGCTAGAATTTTCTACGGTGTCTATGATCTTGGTAATACGAGATGGATAACATTTCGCACATAGTTTGAATACACCATTCTTCATATATTGCGAAATTTCATCTCAATCCAATCCGTAGTTTCGAAATTAACGATAGAAAATTATTTTGAACGGCCATATTCACTGAACCCCTAGTCTAATTTTGCTCATTCATAACCGCAACCGCGACATTCGAGATCCACACCTATCCAGAAAATTTCAAGTTTCTAGGTATTTTCGTTCGAAAGTTATAATTTCCTATGTTTTCTATGGTTCTGATCATGCGATCTGGACAAAATGTAGCTTGAATATATCATTTTCCATTAAAATAAAATTGCGTCACGATCGAACCTGTAGTTTCGAAATGATCAAGAAAACTAAATTCCAAACGACCATATTTACGGAACCCCTTGTCAGATATTGCTCATTGATGAACGTGACCGCGACATTCGAGATCCACACCTATCCTGAAAATTTCAAGTCCCTAGACCTTTCCGTTCGAAAGTTATAATTTTCTATGGATTCTATGGTTCTGGTCATGCGATCAGGACAAAATTCCTTTTTTCGAAGTAATCAGGAGAACAAAATTTCGAGCGGCCATATTTACGGAACCTCTGGTGGTTTTCTGCCCATGTGCCTATTAACGTAGTTCTAGGTAGTTCCGTTCGAGAGTTATCGTGTAGATGGCCGGACAGACAGACTTGAATCAGTGAGTCGAACCTTGTCGATTGAGATCATTTTCGGCTCAAAATTCGAGAAATACGGACATCGTGACGAAATGATATAGCCCTCGTGTGAGTAGTACGAGCGCTCAAAAAATGAGCGATATCAAATGTTCTGAAGAACACGAAATTCAAAAATCCTGGGAAATCGGCTGTTCTATAGTTATTCCTGGGTTCGAAACTTCGGTACGAGGGTACATACAAGACTTACAAGAAATGGATTAATGGAAAAAGCAGCCAAATCAATGAAAAAGTATTGCTTGCTTATTTCGTTCGACCAATTGAAAACCTGACTACTCCTGGAAGTCTTTGGGCAGAATATTCCATGTTGTAAAAAAAGCACAATATTTTTAAAGGATGGTATCGATATATCCAAGTTGGCAACCCATATAGCATTCCTTGAAAAAAAAAGTGTTGGTTACAAACCGAAAAAATATGCCATTTTCGCTAGAAAAGAAATTGATACGGATGATACGTTTTTAATTATTGAAAAAGGGTTGCTTCTCTTTTATTTATATCCTCGTATGTGGGAATGATATAAGGTATATCAGGGGCGTGTAGAAGAGAAGAGTTGTACAATATGAGCACGAGAGACATATAAGATCGGGAATCATTTTTAATCGTGAAAATTCCGAACACAAAAACCATTATTCAGCGAACATCCACAGTCATCGATCGAGATATCAATGACCTGGAAATATGTATGTATATAGAAAACTAGCTGACCCGGCAAACGTTGTTTTGCCATATCTCTCCCTTTTTTCGAAATTTCAAAATTGCTCGAGGCCTTCGGCCTCTCTTACTTTAGGAAAGCCCGTTTCTCCCTCTCGAAAACGCGGGGGGCGCTTCGCGCCCCCGGCCTCTCCCTTTTTTCGCAATTTCAAAATTGCTCGAGCCCTTCGGCCTCTCGTTGTTCTGGCTATTAAAAAATAAGGGTTGATCGTAGAAGGGTGAGAATTGGGGATGGTATGTATTTTTGTATGTTGTATCATAAAAAAATAGAAATTAGAAATTTTGTCTAAAAAATAGAAAAAAAAAATTTAGGGGTGGACTACCCCTAACATTTAGGGGGATGAAAAATAGATGTTGGCCGATTCTCGTAGATACCGGATAAGCACAAAAAATTTCATCAAAATCGGTTAAGCCGTTTCGGAGGAGTATGGCAACGAAAACTGTGACACGAGAATTTTATATATTAGATATTTCAGAATTTCAGCCTACGTCAAAAAAATGCGAAGGGGGAGCATTTATCAGCAGTAATCAAGTAATAGGCAAAGGGATAATTGGAAGTTGGCCGTAAAAAATTGCAACCTCTTTGGTTTGAATTTAGAAACTCCTAATGCCAGTACTGGCCCGGTGAATCACTTTTTCAATATTAAATGAATTAAATTCAAATGGTTTATGAATAATTTCATTATTTCAATGAATATTTAGTCATTTTCACTTACCGTTCGATTCACTTACTCAATATTTTGTGTTGCAGTAAAAATAATCTACCGATCTAGCAACAAACGCGGTAACTAACAAAAGTTGTTCTATCGGCCAAAAATATTCCTTCGTCATAGTGGTATTAAATGCAAAACTAATAACAGCACGGTTTATGAATTAATAAAATAACAATAATCCTAGAAAATTTGATATAACTATATTTAGGAAGGCTTGTATTGAAAAAGTACCTCATAGCTACATCAAAAAACACCTTTGAATATAACTGAGTGGAATTGCAGTTGATGGTTAACCTAAAGTGGATGTAAGCAGAACAATGCAAAATTATGCAATTTTCATTTACAACTTGATTCACAACTTGATCATTCACCCACATCATTAAAGGATAGCAGTGAGATAGGAAAATATGAAATGAGAAATGAGTTACTGTGCTTCCTGCTTCCTGGCCACCTTGTTTGTCCTCTTCGTGTGGTTCTCGCCAAGATATAGAGATGTATTTTTCCACATTAACCTCACTTCGATTCACGTATACGAAATCAGTTTATTGTTCATCCGAATTCAAAACGTTGAAATGGGAAAGATTACGTTCACAAAACATTGTAACTGCCATGACGCCAACTCGAGACACCGACATAGTCTAGGTTCTAAATACATAATAGAACGTAGTCTGAACAATAACAATGCAACCGCAAACTCGGCAAACGCAAACGTCGCAAACACATGAAGTGCTTTACTGCTTTACAGCATTACAGCAACCGTCTGGGGCGCACCCGGACCTGGCCCCGGTGCGCCTCGGGACTTCAGGAGTGCTCCACTGCTCCACACCAGTGCTGCCAACCAGCCAACCCACTTAGCTCAAATATCTGTAGACAGATGTAAGATGAAGATGTACGAAATTTAGGTACCTAGATGTTGCCAAATTTAGGTAAATTATTTTTTCCTTTTTTTTTGGGGAAACTTCAGGTATTTTGAAATAACTGATTCCATAGAGTTATACTTCATTAATGATTAATATTCATAAATTAAAAATTACGAGAAGCACTGCCGTGAAGGCAGGAGCTTTTGAGCGCTCGTACATGCACCTTGTAGGTAGATTCGCATTTTCCAGTTTTAGAAATCAATTGGAAGAATTTTCGACAGCTGCCGAAAAAATTCTGAAACTTAGGCGAAACTCCAGACTTCATGTCAGTGCTTCAGCTGATCAATTTATTTTTCGATAATTCGCTAGAATTTTCTACGGTATCTATGGTCTTGGTGATGCGAAATGGAAGAAATTTTGCACGTAGTTTGAATACATTATTCCTCAGCTAGGTGCATAATTTCATTCCAATCCGATCAGTAGTTTCGAAACTATCAGGAAAAAAATATTTTGAACGGCCATATTTACGGAACCCCTAGTCTAATTTTGCTCATTGAGCAAACATTCGCGATCCAAACCAACCCTGAAAATTTCAAGTTCCTAGGCCTTTCCCTTCAAAAGTTACAATTTTCTATGGTTTCTATGGTTCTGGTCATGCGATCTGGACAAAATATTGCTTTAATATATCATTCTCGATTAAAATACAAAATTTCATCTCGATCGAATCCGTAGTTTCGAAATTATCGAGAAAACAAAATTTCAAACGACCGTATTTACGGAACCCCTAGTATAATTATGCTCATTGATAAACGTGAACGCGACATTTCAGATCCACACCTATCCTGAAACTTTCAAGTCCCTAGGCCTTTCCGTTCGAAAGTTATGATTTTCTATGGTTTCTATGGTTCTGGTCATGTGATCTGGAGAAATGTAGCTTGAATATATCATTCTCCATTAGTATACAAAATGTCGACACGATCAAATCTGTAGTTTTGAAATTATCAAGAAAACTAAATTTCAAACGACCATATTAACGGAACCCCTAGTATAATTTTGCTCATAGATGAACGTGATCACGACATTTGGGATCCACACCTATCCTGAAAATTTCAAGTGCCCAGGCGTTTCCGTTCAAAAGTTACAATTTTCTATGGTTTCTATAGTTCTGGTCATGTGATCTGGACAAAATTTCACATGTAGCTTGAACACCACATTTTCCATTTGAGTGCAAATTTCAAGTCTCTAGGTGGTTCCGTTCGAGAGTTATCGTGCTTACGGCCGGACGGAAAGACTCGAATTTTTCGACGAATTTGTCATCAGTGTGTCGAACCTTGTCGATTGAGACCATTTTCGGCTCAAAATTCGAAAAATACAGACATCGTGACGAAATGATATAGCCCTCGTGTAAGTAGTTAGGGCGCTCAATAAAAATATAGTAATGTACGAACATAAAAAACGTTCGAAAACCAAAGAAATATATTTATGTGAAAAATGATCTAAAACAAATAAAATATGAAAAACATAGTAACCTAGAGACTTGAAATTTTCAGTGTGGGTTCAGTTCCCGAATGCCTCGGTTAAGTTCGTTAATGGGCCAAATTCCGCCAGGGGTTCTGTAAATATGGCCCTTTAAAGTTTTGTTTCCCTGATTACTTGAAAACTACAGATTTGATCGAGATGAAATTTTGCACTCAAATGGAGAATTAGGTGTTCAAGCTACATGTAAAATTCCAGATCGCATGACCAGAACCATAGAAAATCACTTTCGAACGGAAAGGCATAGCGACTTAAATTTTCAGGGTAGGTTCGGATCGCTAATTTTGCGGGCACGTTCATCAATGAGCAAAATTAGACTAGGGGTTCCGGTCGTTTGAAATCTTGTTTTCTCGATTATTTCGAAACTACGGATTCGATCGAGATAAAATTCTGTATTTTAATCGAGAATGATATATTGATGTAACATTTTGTCCAGATCGCATCACCAGAACCATAGAAACCATAGAAAATGATAACATCCGAAGGGAAAGGCCTAGGAACTTGAAATTTTCAGGGTAGGTTTGTATCGCGAATGTCGCGGTCACGTTCATCAATGAGCCAAATTAGACTAGGGGTTCCATTGAAATTTAGTTTTCTTGATCATTTCAAAACTACAGATTCGATCGTGACGAAATTTTGTATACTAATGGAAAATAATATATTCAAGTTACATTTCTCCAGATCGCATGACCAGAACCATAGAAACGATAGAAAATCATAACTTTCGAACGGAAAGGCATAGCGACTTTGCAATGTAGTAACCCTGTTATTGTCTCTGTATGGAGAGCTGTGCGTTGTTGGTTCTCATCACTTTTATTGATGAAAATATGCGCTCTACATTCGCCGACGAGTGTGGAAGGCATAAAATATTCAATACAAAAATGTTGTTAAGGTTTCAAATACCTCCAATCCTTCTCCAGATGTAATTTTTTCACGGCTTTCCAAAACTCTTGTACATCTTCCGGTAGTTGCTCCGGTAGGTTCAAAATTTCTTTAATATATCATTCTCGATTAAAATACAAAATTTCATCTCGATCGAATCCGTAGTTTCGAAATTATCGAGAAAACAAAATTTCAAACGACCGTTTT
Source organism: Aphidecta obliterata (assembly GCA_963966015.1). Classification (NCBI taxonomy): domain Eukaryota; kingdom Metazoa; phylum Arthropoda; class Insecta; order Coleoptera; family Coccinellidae; genus Aphidecta; species Aphidecta obliterata. Next base: position 35,950,245 of record OZ014427.1, read on the forward strand.
CACGAAACCCCTAGTATAATTCTGCTCATCCGTCCCTAGGCCTTTCCGTTCGAAAGTTATGATTTTCTATGGTTTCTATGGTTCTGGTCATGTGATCTGGAGAAATGTAGCTTGAATATATCATTCTCCATTAGTATACAAAATTTCGTCACGATCCAATCTGTAGTTTTGAAATTATCAAGAAAACTAAATTTCAAACGACCATATTTACGGAACCCCTAGTATAATTTCGCTCATAGATGAACGTGATCACGACATTTGGGATCCACACCTATCCTGAAAATTTCAAGTGCCTAGGCGTTTCCGTTCAAAAGTTACAATTTTCTATGGTTCCTATGGTTCTGGTCATGCGATCTTGACAAAATTTCACATGTAGCTTGAACACCTCATTCTCCATTTGAGAGCAGAATTTCATCTCGATCAAATCTGTAGTTTTCAAGTAATCAGAGAAACAAAACTTTGAACGGCCATATTTACGGAACCCCTAGTGGAATTCGGCCCATTAACATAACAGAACTTAACCGAGGCATTCGGGAACTGAACACACACTGAAAATTTCAAGTCTCTAGGTGGTTCGAGAGTTATCGTGCTTACAGCCGGACGGACAGACTCGAATTTTCCGAAGGATTCGTCATCAGTGAGTCGAACATAGTCGATTGAGACCATTTTCGGCTCAAAATTCGAAAAATACAGACATCGTGACGAAATGATATAGCCCTCGTGTGAGTAGAACGAGGGCTCAAAAATATTGCAACTATAAATTGAGATATGAACTATCCTATCTTTTAAGTTGGAACAATCTGCACACAGTGTGCAAAATTTGATTGAAATCGGTTCAGTATTTTAGGAGTTCATTCCGGACAAACAACGTGACAAGTAATTTGTACATACATATAAATTTGACTATTCTTGTTTGTACCTCTTTCACGATCTTTGTCGTGTGATAATAGTGTTACCTATGATTTTCATGGGAGTGTCTTCTTCTTGATATTTGAAATTGAGCTTACTCTCTTGAAATCTAGGTACATATTTTGTGATAGGTGGGTATCCTAAGCGGGATTGTAGTCAACTATTCTCTTAAGCTCATCATTTGGGTGTTGACTGATCAGGTTTATCAATGAGCAATATTAGACTAGGGGTTCCCTGAATATGGCCGTTTGAAATATTTTTCTCCTGATAATTTCGAAACTACTTGGATTGGAATGAAATTTTGCACATAGACGAAGAATAATGTATTCAAACAACTCGCGAAATTTTGTCATGATCGCATCACCAAGACCATAGACACCGTAGAAAATTCTAGCGAATTATAGAAAAAAAAATTGTTCAAATATAGCCCTCGTGTAAGTAGTACGAGCGCTCGAAAACAATAATATCCAATACAATCGGTTGAAAAGTACGTAGAAGTTAGATTTTTCTGATTTGCAATTAGAAAGCACATTTCAAAAAAACGAAAATCATTCAACAGAATCGAAATCTGGGATATCTTTCGAATCTCTATTTCTTCACTTTGGGTCATAAACTTGTTTGTAAACATTATTAGGTATATACCAGATGTGCCACAAGCGAAATGAATGTTTCAAAATATCGAACTACCTAACACGAAGGAGGGAACTTTTACAACGATTAGTCTTCTTTGTACTCGAACTAGTTGAACTCGAAAGAATAAATAGTCTCTCAAATATTTTATTTCAACAGATGTGGATAATTTGCAACAGGCAAATTTTTATTATTTTAACATCCAAAGGTTCTTTTATTGCCTTCCGACGGCCGCCTTCGATCCATTCAGACGGTCTTATCGCATTCCTTTCGACGATCCCACTTTATTCTGTTTTTTCAAGAATGAGAATCGATTCGAATAATCTACAAGCAATACATCCCCAGCTATTATTCTTAAGGGTGTACACTACTTTCATTACTTCACAATAATCGTTCCAATGATTTCTCATAAACGGCATGTTGAATTGATGAAACAACTTTCTGATATTGAAAGAAATATCAATTTTCAATTTTTTTTTTCGCCTGTAATTGTTGAAGTAAGTTCGAATTTCTTGCCTTGGATGGATTGGATTACACGCAAAAATATTGATTTGTTTTCGAAAAATTTCGAGGAAAGTCTTTTGCATACACGCTTGAAAAAAATGCAAAGGATTCAACATGCCGTTTATGAGAAATCATTGAAACAGTGAGCGCTGTGAAGCATAGGGGTGAAGCATAGGGATGAAGGTGGTGTACAACCTTAAGTGCTTACCAGCGACCGTCTGGGGCGCACCGGGTGCGCCCCGGGAGTGCTCCACACCAAAGTTTGACCGTTCCAGTGCCGGGGCAACAAGCACTAGGGCTACCTTCTCCTTTCCCCTGATGCACCACCCGAATTTGCGGGGCTTCAAGCTCTGGCAGCTGCCAGTCATATTTGCTGTTTTGTTTACATTTTTTGGAGGTTTGGTTTTGGCATGTTCCCGTGATAGCGAGGGCGTGAAGCTCCAGTGCGTCAAGCCCCGGAGTAACACGCACCTGGTGGAAAGCCACTCTTATTATATAATACGTAATATACTAATACGTACATGCAACTATATTTATACATATAATATGTATGCATATAATTCGTTGTATTTCGCCGGCTTCCTTTGATCTCCGCAGATCTTCGTATCCAGTGGCGTGCGTAAGGATCAAGATGTTAGAGCGATAATAAGAAATAGGTTTTGACCGTATTTTGGAATTTAGAAATAAGAAAAGTATGTTGTGTGATAAAAATATACAGGAATTTGCACTCCTTTTCCAGCTCGGTTGTATCGTAGATATGTGGATGAAATTTTCGCCTCGGTACCAGCAGACGGTGTTGATGTTATGTTGGGCGCATTCAACTCCTTCATGGAAGATTAGAGTTTACAGCTGAAGTTGAGAAGAATTACACACTCCCCTTCTTAGATGTTCTAGTGATATGGTGAAAAATAAATAAATATCGTTTATTTGTTATAAGCAAAAATTTAGCGATACTCAGTATTCAGTCACTGAAGACGCAAAGGGTGCGAACAGCGAAGTAGTAATATTTAAATACCACGGCTTTCCTCCGAAACATACAGCGATTTTTGCAGCAAGCTATTAAGGGTGCGTTGTAGAGTCCGGCATTTTTATTGACAGCGAGTAGCGAGATGCTGCCGGCATCTAATAATTAAGGGACACATCTAAACATCATGTTTTCAGATTCCAACACTATTGAGAGAACATATCGAGGAGGGACTAGGTTCAAATTTTAATTTTACTTCTTCGTGAATAAGTCGTAAAAAAATACTTTGGCAAGTTTTTGCCAAATATGTTGATTTTTTTTTGCATTTTCGGTGGAAACATTGAGTGTTTTCTTTCTTGGTGGGGGGTATTTAACATCAGTACACCCCTTCCCCTCCCGTGGGAGGGTACCTGCAATCCTATAGTCAACAGATAGGTATTTCCGAGACCGGAGAAATATTAGGTTCTCATGTTGACTGACAGATTATTCATTCTCTTTGAAAGGAACTTGTTGATATTTACGTGAAATTCATTTTCAACCTTGATTTCCTCCACCTGGGAGCGCATCTACCATTTTCCTGTGTCACTGGAAGTGCATCCGCCATTTTCTTGTAGTTGATTTTTTGTTCTTGAAGAAAGATACTTAATGATGTCTAACGATTTTCTAGCGTCATAATATGGATTTCTTACATTCACTGGTTTTCAGAACTAAAAATTCCTAACGACACAGATTTTGAATGAATACATTCGTTCATTCTGGCCAGTGAAACGGATTAAGGAGAAATAGGAATATTTTTACTCCAAAATGGGACAAAATGATGATTTTCAAAAATATTTCCCAGCCCCACGATAACTTTTTTTCAGTTTTCGAAAAATTGCTCAATATTTCATTTGAAATTACAAGGTACCTACTACTGTCAAATCAATTATAATTAAATTATCATTCAGACTTAACGTTTCTGGTGTTGTTGATGTTGCCATGGCATTACTTGAATAAGTAAGTGAGGGTACCAATAAAACAAAATTCAGTTTTTCTGATATATTCAATTTAATTCCTTCCTTTGAGGTCGATAAAAATATTTAATTGTATTTGTCATATGAACCCTGAAGCACCAGACTTCAATCAGTGCTTTTAACAATTTTTTCATTAGAGATTAATTATAAAAGCCTATCGTGTGCAACATCAATTCGCATTAGGACGATGAGTATTTTACAATTGAGGCTCGTCTGTTTCAGAAATGAGTGGAACATTTTTTCGTCGATTTTTCTTATTCACCAAATCAGTTTTTGTTTACATTTTCATTGAATTCTTTTGGGGACCAAATGTTAGGTTGTTTTTCCAAATAGGAACCACCAGAGATGTTCTTGTCACCGAAATTAGTACTAATAATACATTTATTTATCCTTAATGACATATAAACAGGTCAAAAAAACATATATAAATATGCATAATCTTTATTTATAAAAATTACGAAAAGCACTGCCGCGAAGGCAGGAGCTTTTGAGCGCTGGTACATGCACCTTGTAGGTAGATTCGCATTTTCCAGTTTTAGAAATCAATTGAAGGAATTTTTGACAGCTGTCAAAAAAATTCTGAAACTTAGGCGAAACTCCAGACTTCATGTCAGTGCTTCAGCTGATCAATTTTTTTTCGATAATTCGCTAGATCTTTCTACGGTATCCATGGTCTTGGTGATGCGATGTGGACAAAATTTTTCACGTAGTTTGAATACATTATTCCTTAGCTAGGTGCATAATTTCATTCCAATCCGGTCAGTAGTTTCGAAACTACCAGGAGGAAAATATTTTGAACGGCCATATTTACGGAACCCCTAGTCTCATTCTGCTCATTGATGAACATGAGCGCGATATTCGCGATCCAAACCCACCCTGAAAATTTCAAGTTCCTAGGCCTTTCCGTTTAAAAGTTACAATTTTCTATGGTTTCTTTGGTTCTGGTCATGCGATCTGGACAAAATATTGCTTCAATATATCATTCTCGATTAGAATACAGAATTTCATCTCGATCGAATCCGTAGTTTCGAATTTATCGAGAGAACAAAATTTCAAACGACCGTATTTACGGAACCCCTTGTATGATGTTGCTCATAGATGAACGTGATCACGACATTCGAGATCCACACCTACCCTGAAAATTTCAAGTCCCTAGGCGTTTCCGTTCAAAAGTTACAATTTTCTATGGTTTCTATGGTTCTGGTCATGCGATCTGGACAAAATTCCACATGTAGCTTAAACACCTCATTATTCATTTGAGTGCAAAATTTCATCTCGATAAAATCTGTAGTTATCAAGTAATCAGGGAAACAAAACTTTGAACGGCCATATTTACGGAACCCGTAGTGGAATTTGGCCCATTAACGAACTTAACCGAGGCATTCGGGAACTGAACTTACACTGAAAATTTCAAGTCTCTAGGTTGTTCCGTTCGAGAGTTGTCGTGCTTACGGACAGACTCGAATTTTCCGACGGATTCGTCATCAGTGAGTCGAACATAGTCGATTGAGACCATTTTCGGCTCAAAATTCGAAAAATACAGACATTGTGACGAAATCATATAGCCCTCGTGTAAGTATTACGAGCGCTCAAAAATTACGAAAAGCACTGCCGTGAAGTCAGGTGCTTTTGAGCGCTCGTTCATCCACCTTGTAGGTAGATTCGCATTTTCCAGTTTCAGAAACAAAATGAAAAAATTTTTGACAACTGTCAAAAAATTCTCAAACTCCAGACTTCACGTCAGTGCTTTAGCTGACCAATTTTTTTTTCGATAATTCGCTAAAATGCTCTATGGTCTTGGTAATGGGATCTGAACATAATTTGGCACGTAGTTTGAATACATTATTCTTCAGCTATGGGCGAAATTCCATTCGAATCCAATCAGTAGTTTCGAAATGATCAAGAAAAAAATATTTTGAACGGCCATATTCACGGAACGCCTAGTCTTATTTTGCTCATTGATGTACTTGACCGCGACATTCGCGATCCAAACCTACCCTGAAAATTTCAAGTCTCTAGGCCTTTCCGTTCGAAGGTTATAATTTTCTATGGTTCTGGTCATGCGATCTGGACAAAATGTAGCTTGAATATATCATTCTCCATTGAAATACAGATTTTTGTCCCGATCGAATCCTCAGTTTCGAAATTATCGAGAAAACTAAATTTCAAACGGTTGTATTTACGGATCCCCTAATATAATTCTGCTCATTGATAAACGTGAACGCGACATTTCAGATCCACACCTATCCTGAAAATTTCAAGTCCCTAGGCCTTTCCGTTCGGAAGTTACGACTTTTCATGGTTTCTATGGTTCTGGTCATGCGATCTGGAGAAATGTAGCTTGAATATATCATTATCCATTAATATACGAAATTTCGTCACGATCGAATCTGTAGTTTTGAAATGATCAAGATAACTAAATTTCAAACGACCATATTTACGGAGCCCCTTGTATAATTCTGCTCATAGATAAACGTCATCACGACATTTGAGATCCACACCTATCCTGAAAATTTCAAGTCCCTAGGCGTTTCCGTTCATAAGTTACAATTTTCTATGGTTCTGGTCATGCAATCTGGACAAAATTTCAAATGTAGCTTGAACACCTCATTTTCCATTTGAGTGCAAAATTTCGATCGATCCTGTAGTTTCGAAGTATTCAGGAGAACAAAATTTTGAACGGCCATATTTACGGAACCCCTGGTGGAATTCTGCCCATAAACGAACTTTTTGGGATCTGAACCTACCCTGAAAATTTCAAGTCTCTAGGTTGTACCGAGAGTTATCGTGCTTACGGCCAGACGGCCGGACGGACGGACAGACTGGAATTTTTTGACGGATTCGTCATCACTAAGTCGAACATAGTCGTTTGAGACCATTTTCGGCTCGAAATTCGAAAAATACAGATATCGTGACGAAATGATATAGCCCTTGTGTAAGTAGTACGAGCGCTCAAAAATAACGTGTCACGTTGTTTGTACGGGATGAAATCCTAAAATACTGAACCGCTTTCAATAGAATTTGCACATTGTGTGCAGTTTGATTCAACTTGAAAGATAGGATAGTTAATATCTCAATTTATAGTTGCAATATTTTTTTGATGCAAATAATTTGTTTATTACATATAATTACATAATGCCAACCCTGTATATTGCAAATGAACTCCTTATCTATTCTTATTCGAATATCCATATTACTTTGTTACATTCTGATGAGACATCATTTTGATCACGCCACGTGTGTGGGTGTATATTTGTCCCATTGTTTGATACTGATTGTCGTAATTAATTTGAGATAAGGAATGTTATAAATACCTCCCAAGACGGAAGGTTCGTCAATAATTAAGTGTATGTCTTCCTAGCTAATTGTTAGAATAGGATAATCTTCCGTTGTAAATAAATCTTTTTTTTTTAAAAGATCGGCTTTCGCTCCACAAATATAATTGGCGACGAGGATATGGGATTGTGCCGGTTTTCGTGAAGAACTGTGTTTCGAAACTTCGAGCGTGAAATCGTAGTTATCGCCGCGCTAAGAACTTCCAAAAACTTTCAGTTTCAACTGTTAAGGTGCCAAATCCAGCAACAACGAGGAAAAAGCCGTTTGGAGCCCTGATTGTGTGGGTAGCGTCTACAACGACTCCAGAAAAACAACGTGGTGAGAATCCTATCTAGAAACACTTTTTAATTCCCAGTCACTGACCCTGGTCCAAAGTCTTCAATCTTTTCCCACGGTTTTGAGCGTAAAACTTGTGTGAGTTTTTCCTAGGTTTCTTAATACAAAAAACCGATTACCAGAGTTTTTCGTAGGTTTCTTATGAAATAAAAAACCGAATACAATTATTTTCTAAGTACAATATAATTTTTCAAGATTACTTCCGTAAAGCATTTTAAAGGCCGGAAGAATACGAATACGAATAAAATGGCGGTCGCACCAGAACCAAATATGTTTGATAGATTAAAATTAATTGATTTATTTTCAAAGTCAATTGTACCATTTGATGGTAATCCTGCAAATCTCGCACGATTTTTGAATCATTGCGAAAGATTTTATAATAGGTTCCAATCTGCCGACGCGTTAATAAATGAAGCAATAATCGATATAATAAAGAGTAAATTGGTAGGAAATGCCAGTGAAATCGTAAGTTCCAATGAGAGAATTACAGAAAATTGGTTTAACTTGAAGGAATTTTTAAAGTTAAGATTTGAGGAAAAAATAAGCCTCACAGTTTTGTTTTGGGATCTCCAAAATGCCCAAAGAATTCGTAACGAAAACGATTTAGATTTTCTAGAGAGAATAGTAGATTTAAAAAATAAATACGATTCGCAAGTCGAATTGTCTAATTTACCGATTCTTGAAAAGGATCAAGAAAAAAATATTGCGTCACGAGTAGCAACCAGAGTTCTGCTCTATAATATTAACCCAGAATTGAGAACAGCCCTTAGAGGACACGGAATTATGAACTATGACGATATAGTAAATTTTATTCGTCAAGATTATTATTTTTATCAACAACCCCATATGCACTATAAAAATCAAAATAATCACAGGAATTTTCCTCAACAAAATCAGAAGAATTTTAATCAAACTAATAAAAATAATTTTTCAAATAATAATCATGGAAGTTTTACTCAAAATAATCAACATTGGGGAAAATTGCAATCTAGTCAAAATAATCAAAGAAATTTTTATCCAAATAATTCCCAACCGAGATTCCCATCTCAACCGATTAATTTCCAACAAAAACAAGTGAAAATTTATTTCCCGACAAATCGTCAAGTCTTCGGTAATAATGAACGTAAAAATGAAAATGTTTTTAAACCTCATCCTAATCAAAGGATACAATCTCCCCCTGAAAAAATGTCGATTCAGACAAGGAATTATCCCCAAAAGAGATCAAATTATTCTACTCAATATCAACAAAGTCCCCAGAGACAATTCTTCAATCATTATGAATTAACTAATATGGCGTCTACTTCGAAAGACCCGAGATTCAAAAAACGTGATTTTAACGAACGTTCATATCCAGAACGTAATAATTCCAGTAAATATTTAAATGAAAATTTTCGAGATCGTGCCATGAACGACTCATTGACTTAAATAATACGTTAGATAACACAAACCAACTCCCCTATATCCAATTCCAAAATCCTAAATGTAAACTTTTAATTGATAGTGGATGTTCAGTTTGTCTTATTGATCCAAAATTCGCGTATAATAATTTCCCTAAAAATATTTTTAATGAATCTACGACACTAACTGCATGTTTCAAAAAACAAACTGCTAATGAAAAAGTTTTAATACCTTTATTCCCTGAATTTCAAATTGATGATTTTCATCCCTTTGTCGTATACAAGTTCCATAAGAATTATGATGGTCTTATAGGAGCAGATTTTTTGAATAAATATGGACTTAATTTAGATTTTAAAAATCAATTATTGACTAATAATTATTGTCAAATCCCTTTTTATTATCAGCAAGTATGTCAGAAACTCCAAAATATCCCAATGGATCCTGAGTTTTCAAATGTAATAAAACATAAAATTGATACGATCAACCAACACTTAGCAGATATCCAAAATATTTTAAAAGCATTTAAAGCGGATAATCTGAAAATTCGATCAGATGAATGTTCTTTTAAAACTGAAATTAAAACAAATGATAATTATATTCCTGAAGGAATCGAACCTAATTCAAAAAGATTGAAAGCAATTGCTGAATTTCCAATTCCTAAAACTCCTAAAGAAATAAAATCATTTCTTAGACTCGTAGGATATTATAAAAAATGTATCCCTAATTTCGCAAAGATAACGAAACCCTTAACTTCATGTTTGAAGAAAGATTCTGAAATTAATATTGATGATCCGAAATATATCGAAGTGTTCGAAATATGTAAAAGAAATTTATTGAATCACCCTGTATTGAGATACCCCGATTTCGATAAGCCATTCGTTCTCACAACTGATGCGTCAGGTTTCGCGATAGGCTCTGTTTTATCTCAAGGTGAAGTTCCGAAAGAATTTGATTACGGAATAAGTTATAAAAAAGGTTCAACTAATAATGCTGATGCTCTCAGTCGAATTATAATAGAGTCAGATAATAAATTGACTTATAAAGATTTTGAAAATTATTATGAATTGAAAAATATTAAAGATTCCCCTAAGACAATTGAAAAAACAGGTGATTTGTTTAAAGCCCCAAAGAATTATGCGTTAGCACATTGCGTTTCCCGTGATTTTCGCATGAACAGAGGTGTAGCACTCCAATTTAAAAATAAATTTGGTCAAATAGATAATTTGAAATCTCAAAATAAGCTACTAGGAGAAGTAGCAATGATCCAAATAAATGATCGAAACATTTATTATTTAATCACGAAAGATTCGTATTTTCATAAACCGGAATATGAAACCGTTTTTCAATCAATATTATATCTCAAAGAATTGTGTCAATATAATAATGACAAATACTTAGCTTTACCAAGAATTGCATGCGGTCTAGATAAATTAGACTGGCCAATGATTTTAAATATGATAAAATACATTTTTGCGGAATCAAATATAAAAGTTATTGTATATTCCTTACCGAATCGGAATATCGGAGGAAATACTAATGAATTAAAAAATGATCGAATGTTAAAAATGAATAAATTCGATACGAACAGGATCGATAATGATCCAATGTTAAAAATAAATAAATTCGCAATGACGAATAAGATCGATAATGATCAGATGTTAAAAATACATAAATTCGCAAATACGAATAGAATCAAAAATGATTCAATGGCGACAAATGCCAGTAATGCCACAGATGCATATTATTACGAAAATACGGAAATGAAAAGAATCGAAAATAATTATAAAAATGTTGAAATAAATAGAATCGAAAAAGATTCATCGTCGATTAGAAATCGAATAAATAAAGAAAAATACGAAGCATGTTTGAAATGGTTAAATTCAAACGATGGAATAAGAATAAATTCAAATGAGACAGAATGTTTCACTGTCCAGCGTAATGTTAAGAATCCTATAATAAAAATCCCATATACGAAGAAAAGGTTAAAGTCACCATCTTCGAAAATAATTTCCAAAACTATCCCCTATTATAAAGTACGGAAAAAAGTTATAAATATTTAATTACGCAATACATTCAAAGATGAATTTTCATATCACACCCTCACTTACATAGTTAATCGATTAAACGATATTTACGGAATATAATTTCGAATTTTATCCAAAGAATTCTATATAAACTATATAACCTTAAAATATTATTTGAGATAAATCTCATTTCCATTTGCTTATTAATAGCATAAAACATAAGAAGGATTAATGTATTCTCCTTCAGACATTCTTTGAACAACGGTATTTACAAACCCTTGTTTCATATTATTGATAATCATCATTTTTATTGCCTTCGTAATTACATGAAGAATTAGAAAGATTATAGTGTTTTCCTTGAGACATGTTATAAACAATGTTACTTCTTATACTATATTCCTTAAATATGGAAAATAAATTTAAAACCCCCTGATTAAACTGATACAAGATAAACTCGATTGATTACGAGAGAATTTAATTAATTTAAAATGAAAATATTATTGTCGGAACATCTTGTTCAGAGTTCCATGTTTCAAGTTTCCAAGTTTCGAAGTTCCAAGTTTTGTAATATTCATATTTCATGAATTAAAAAGTCCCTTGATTGTAATGTCACTAGAGCCAGCCCTGCTCAATAACGCGATTATTTGAGAATGTATTACGAATCAAGTGAGGAAAAGCTTACGTCTCAAATAACAATCGAAAGTAATGTATTATGAATTACGATAGGAAAAACCTACGTCATACATATTACTCTTCAAATTGAAAATGTAGATAAATTATTGATGTATTTTAGCCATTACAGCATTCCTAATAAAATAACGTGTGACAATGGATTAGAATTTAAAAATGGCATAGTCCAAGATTTTTGTAAAATGTATTAGTAAAAAGTAAAGTTATATGTTAAGGCACACCCTGCAGATAAAATAGAAGTTTTCAATAGAAAGAACTTCAATTTAAAAATTTCCAAGTCCCAAGTAGACTTAAAGGGATCAAGAACCCTTAAAAATAATTATCATGTTATGATTGGATGTTATTCCAATAAAGGACGATATGTACCAATATGTACCAGTTGAATTGAATAAAATATGAGAATTAATTTCGAATTATCGAAAAGAAATAAATGAAGTCAAAATCTAATTTTTAAATTAAATTAAATTTTAAATAGCACACAAATGATATAAAAAAAATGGGAGAAGTTTTAAATGAACATATTCAATTAATATCATTAAAAGAGGATTAATTAACTTTTATTCAGAATAGTTCTTCATCATCGGAATAGAGAAGAATTATATAAAAACTATTTTGATAGTATTCAGAAAAATGAGAGAGTTTTGATAAAAAATCAAAAACAGATCGCAACAGTCGTAAATGACCTTAAAAATAAGTATATTGAAAAATTTCAGAAAATGTCAGAAAACCTTAAATTGCTTCAAGTTATACCAGCAATACAAGAAATTCAATACATGCATCTCCTGACATTTGAACTTAAAGATATCAAGAATATTTTAGATGAAATTGCAACCGCAGTGAGTTTTGCAAGATTACATCTTTTACATGAATCCATTTTACCTTATTCAAAATTCCTTGAATTAATAAAAAATGTGACGATAATACCTTTACGTCATCTGAAAGATTATTATCAGATATGTCATACGAAAGTAATTTTCAAAAAGAAAGCATTACTATTTTTAATATCAATCCCAACGGTATACGAAGAAAGTTATGATTTATACAAGTTTTACTATCTACCGCAAAACAATTTATCCCTTCCATATACCGATCCTTATTTACTCTCACAAGAAGAAACCCTGGAATGGTCAACGAAATTTTGCCATCCAGTGGAAGATGATTATCTCTGCGATCAAGACACCTTAGCTGAATCACCAGCATGCCTTCGAAATATTTTGAAAAACCACACCGAAAACTGTCCAAGAACGACAACGGTACTTTCCCCAGATTTAAAATTATTAGAAGATGGAAATATCCTATCCATCGAAAACAAAAATGTTTTAGAAAAATGTCTTCAGCAAACAAGACATTATTTTGTGCCTCCTATGACAATTCTACGAACCAAATGTGCTGTGAGCAACACGAGAAAAGAAATCGTCCCAACTATTACGTTTAATGAAGAAAAATACGTGATTCTACCCAAGATAACTTTATTCAACCCAAATTCCACAAAGGAAGAATCCCGGAAAGATGAAGACATCCCGGATATCAAGATAGAAGACCTGGACCAATGGAATCTCCAGCCTTCAAGATTTATATTTTTGCTTATTGTTATAATAATCATTTTATTGATAATTACTTATTTTATTTTGAAATACTTAAGAAAAGATATTTTTTGTAAAGCTACACCTTCTACAGGTGATACCTTTATTCAAGGTGGGGAGGAATTACATAATGCCAACCCTGTATATTGCAGATGAACTCCTTATCTATTCTTATTCGAATATCCATATTACTTTGTTACATTCTGATGAGACATCATTTTGATCACGCCACGTGTGTGGGTGTATATTTGTCCCATTGTTCGATACTGATTGTCGTAATTAATTTGAGATAAGGAATGTTATAAATACCTCCCAAGACGAAAGGTTCGTCAATTATTAAGTGTATGTCTTCCTAGCTAATTGTTAGAATAGGATAATCTTCCGTTGTAAATAAATCTTTTTTTTTTGAAAGATCGGCTTTCGCTCCACAAATATAATTATATATATGATAAGGATTGATGATTAACTACGCGGCAACCTGGGTCTCAAATCGACGGCAGGTCATCGCGTCCCCACTACATCGATCACTCGACAAGACCGATAACGTGTAATAATAATAATAATAATTCCACGGTTTGAATAATTTAGCCACAGCAACGCGTGGCCGAGTATGAACACATACATTTATTTCAGAATTTGATCGAGCAACGTCGCACTTCAAAAATTTCGAATGTTCGGCACTCTCACCAAAGCCGGCAGGTGATTGAATCAAATTTTATTGAATTCCATCCTGAAATTTCGGACATTCGGAGTTCGGAATTTCAGACGCCATAACTATGAACACTTTGATAAGTTTTTGAACATCTTCTTTGACGAAGCAGAGACATTTATACATATAAATCGATGGCAATGTCAATATTTTGAGATTAAATTTATAAACATAGGTCTACAGAGACTCAACAGGATCTAGTCCAAATATCATTTGAATTATTCATGTATCATACATCGATTACAGACCAGAGGGCGGACATTTTGAGAATACTACCAGTGTAGTTATTAGATAATTAATTCAAATCTTCTGTTATTCCATTATCATCAGAGCTTTACTGGGAATGGAAGAATGGATCCATCAGAAACTCCTATAAAAATTTAATTTTGGAGTTTTCTTTAGGTTCGAAAGAACCCATCTAATTCTCGAAATGTTTTGTCTGCTTTCTGAAGGATCTGTAACAAATAATATCATACACTTGGGTGCAATGGAATCGGCCCACCTAAAATTCGACCAAATTTAAAATAAATATTTCTCGGAATCCGCTTGTCGGATTTTGATAAATTTTTTTTCAAATTGTAGGTCAACAGGCGGTGATAATCTTGTGTGAAGATACTTCTGTTTGCAATTGAATTTCAGCATATACGGGGTGCAAGATTGAAAAGAAGATTTATTCCTTAACTTTGTCACACCCTGTGGATAAAAGGAACAGCAGCAACGAATTCCAAATGAAATCGGGCTGAAGTACCATCTCTTCTGATCGTTTTGTTCTTTAAATCACGTATTTATCTGTATTATTACGGAAATTACAGTGTTTCGAAACTGAGCTGATACCTTGGAAGCCCAGTGGAAAAACATTGAAAACAACAGGTTTTTCCTGAAACTGAATTATTTTAATAGCGGGTACGACCTCCCCTCGCCCTAATAACATCCCGCATACGATTAGGCATACTTCTAATTAAATTCACTATTGTTTTTTGTGGGATGTTTCGCCACTCTTTCTCTACTGCAACACAAAGCTTCGGGATCGACGCTGGAAAAGGCTCGTAGTACCAGGCGCGCTCCCATGGGGAGGGGGGTACTGGGGGTAACTACACCCCCCCCCAGGACAGAATTTTCAACACTAGTTGTTTTTACCGAAAATACGAAAAACAATGAACATATTTGGCAGAAACTAATCAAAGTATTTTTTTACGACTTATTCACGAAAATCTCCTTCAGATGTTCTTCATTGAACAACAAATACACCTACTGACATTTATATTATGTACCTTTTTATAATATTAGTAAAGGATTTTACACGCCGAAAACCACCCAAGTGTCCCTTAATTATTGAATGCCGACAGCTTCTCGCTACTCGCTGTCAATCAAAAAATGCCGACACAAGAACGCATCCTTAGTAGATTGCCGCAAAAATCACTGTACATATGCTTCGGTGGAAAGCCGGTATTTGAATATTACTACTTCGCGGTCTTTTTGATCTTATTCGAAAAACTAGATCTGAAACATCCCACGATATTCAGTATTCAGTGACTGAATAGGGTTTGAACGAAACTCATTGCAAATCGACATTTAAAAGCAAAAGGAACTAGTTGTATGTGATAGAATTCAATAAATTATTCCTGTATCATTTGTCGTGCCTGGAGATTATTTGTGCTAGAAAATATTTTTTAGTCAGGTAAGTTTGTTTTTTTCATTCTTGCACGTTTGTTTCTATGGACAAAACATTATCATTTAAAAATCCAAATATTTGAAAAATAAAATTTAAAATGGAATTCAAAATTCAATATTGCCGCCCTTTGAACTATCAGCGAGGGGTAAATATCTGGTGATTTATGGTGTACAGCCCCAAGGATTTATGGTGATATACTGAGGATTTACATATATTTGCGAGGATTTACGGTGATTTGAGGTGATTTACGGTGATTTAATGAGAATTTGCGTGATTTATGGTGATTTTTCGAAGATTTACGAGGATGTATCAGTGATTTACAATGATTTATCGAGGATTTGAATCAGCGGTTTGTGCTTGGCGCATGCGCATAACAAACAGTGATCATAACCTACAATTGAACATAGACGTCCGTCCAGCTGTTCGTCCGTATACACGATAACTCTCGAACGGAATGTCCTAGAAACTTTAAATTTCCAGGATAGGTTCAAATATCGAATGCCGCGGTTGAGTTCGTTATTGGGCAAAATTCGCCCAGGGGTTCCGTAAATATGGCCGCTCGAAATTTTATTTTTCTGATTACTTCGGAACTACTGATTCGATCGAAGTGAAATTTCGCACTCAGATGGAGAATTATGTGTTCAAGCTACATGCGAAATTTTGTTCAGCTCGCATGACCAGAACCCTAGAAACCATAACAAATTATAACCTTCGAATGGAAAGGCCTAGGGATTCGAATCGCGAATTTCGCGGTTACGTTCATCAATGAGCAAAATTAGACTAGGGGTTCCGTAAATATAGCCGTTCAAACATTTTTTTCTCTGATAATTTCGAAACTACTTATTGGATTGAAATGAAAGATGGAGAATGATGTATTAAAACTACGTGGGAAATTTTGCCCAGATCGCATTACCAATACTATAGATACCGTGGAAAATTCGAGCGAATTATCGAAAAAAAAATTGGTCACCTAAAGCACTAACGTGAAGTCTGGATTTTCGCCTTAGTTTGAAATTTTTTTTGACAGCTGTCAAAATCTTTCCAATTGGTTTCTAAAACTGGAGAATGCGAATCTACCTACAATGTGGATGAACGAGCGCTCAAAAGCTCCTGACTTCACTCCAGTGCTTTTCCAAATTTTTTTTCTTAGAATTTGGCGCCAGTGGCTAACACAAAACGGATACAAAATCGGAAAGCATTTCATTTCATCGAACTGCTATACTTGTGTTGAATTGAATGCACATTCACTAATAAATATTATGAGGAATATCCGTCGAACGAAATGTTTTTGCCCGTTCTTTTTGGAAGCCAGACGTTTAGAACTTCAAGATTCATGACCTCAACATATTCGACTGTTGTTAATTTCAGTGTTATTAGACGTTTAGATAGAATAAGGACAGTGAATAACATTATGCACGATCTGAAAGATGTCATTGTGTTTTCAAGGGAACAAAAAAGACGAGAAAAAATTAGTATTGAAACGAAGTCGCTCCCAATTACAGATTTGAAAAATTTTACAGATACTATGATAGCCGACGCAGTAGAGAATGCATTGCAAGATGCACTCGTGCATACGCGTGAACTCGACATTTCTGTCGAAGAGAACACTTTATTTTATGATACGATTCCACTCATAAGAGAGATCTCAAAAGACGAAAGTCTAGAAGATGAAGAAGATGTACAAATAGACGACAATCTGATTGACACAAAGAGTGATAATTCAGGGGATAATTCGGGCCATGGTCCGTCTAATCAATTCCAACATTTCACATCTCTACCAATTGAAGCTCTGAGCTTCTGAAGCTCTAAGCTTCTGAGGGGTCTCGCAGAGACCTAGGAGAGTCGGGATATAAACAATAAACTATAAAACTATAATGACTTTTAAACGATCCAAGCAGTAACTTGTATAGAGATTTATGCGATATATAACGTGCCGGAGTTTTCGATAACTTGATTATGAGAAACTATGACCACTGATTAGTGGATGAAACAATTGAAGAAGGTCCATATGTCCGACTCTCTGTTGGTAACAAATCAAAAATCATCAGAAAGTCTTCTTTCTCTCTGCTGGCTTCTGGAGGAAACTAAGAATAGAGTTAGTACAGACAGATTGAGAAGATTTGTCACAAAAACTACAGAACGGAGCATAAAGACCGGTGCACTCATTGATAGTCAACTCGATAGTCAAAGAAATTTAACGTCCAAAGCAAAGAACAAAAAAAAACTTACCCTTAAAATCGCAATTCCATCGGATAGTTCTGATAGTTCTGCAGATAATACAATAGTTAAATATGATGACAGTACAGACACAGAAACTTTTTCCAACTATTATGTTGACATGCAACTTGAAGGGAATGAAGAGGCAATTGATCATTGTTATTTCCAATAGAGGTAAATAATTTATATGCTGTTTATTATGACGAAGGATGGTTTGTCGGCAAATTTGTCAGAACTGTTAATGATAGGTACTGTCGATAATCCAATAATTGAGATGAAATTTTTGAAACAAAACAAACGGAAAAAATGCGAAATTGGCCTGTGAAAGAAGACACATCAAATGTAGAGACTCAATATGCCTTTTGAGCCTATACCGATGAAAGACAATGAATCGCATATTTACAACATTGATGAAAACTTATTAGCTATGATTAATATACCTTACATTAATAAGGAGCAAACTTCATGAATTATAATTAATTAGTTTATCCTTGTATGTATTTAATGTACGTTCTAGTCGATTTGTTATGTTCATGACCTAATAAATTTTTTTTTCGAAAACTAAAATTAGCATTATGAACACCCGTCTGACATCTTTAATTAGATTTACAGGTGAATATTAATGATATTATAATAATTAAAGTAAACATTTTTCAGTTTGTTTCGAGGGAATTTATGAGGATTTACGATGATTTATGGGGATTTACGATGATTTATGGGGAATTTATGAGGATTTATGGTGATTTATGAGGATTTATGGTGATTTATGAGAATTTACCTTGATTTACAAGGATTTATTGGTGATTTATCGTAATTAATGGTCATTTATTGGTGATTTATGATGATTTCAGAGGATTTGTTCACCAAAAAGGATTTATGGTGTACAACATTTGGGTCAGATATTTACCCCTCGACTATCAGTATTTTTTCAAATGTTTTTTCACAATATTTTTTTGTTTTTCTTGCACTTCTAGAAATTTAACACAGTAGACACTAACATCACTAACAATGAGCAAGAGAAAACAGAGTACTTTTTTGAAACTAAAAAAATTAAGTAAGAGACACCACTAGTCGAGGAATCCTTTCAAGAAGTGAAAACGGAAGAGGGTTCGAGTTTGAGCGGACAAACCACCGAAACTAGCACTAGCTCTGTCGGTTGCAGTAGTAATCGAAGTGTTGCCAGTACTACTATTATCTCAACTAGCGTACATGGTAACACCTGTTATTATAAAAAATCAGTAGACATTGCCCCATTTGTCAATAAGTCTAATGTGATTACACCTGAAGAAAAATATTCAGTTTCGATTTACGCCATGGTTCCAGCAGAAAATTTCACGTACCCTTTTTCAGTGCATAAAAAAAATGATAAAGATGTTAAATGCTATTTGTCGAAAAGATATTTTGACAGTTTTTCATGGTTAGCATATTCGCAGGGTCTGGAAGGCCTTTTCTGTGAATTTGTGTAATTTTTTCAAAAATGGGTGGCATGAATCAGTCAACCAAGTTAGGACTTCTTGTTACCACTCCACTCAATAAGTATTCCAAGTAATTCGGAAGAGATGGGGATTTGTCCACACATGAAAAGTCCATATATCACAGTAAAGCTGTAATAGAAGGACAACATTTCATAAAAGTTTATGAACATCCAGAAACAGATATAAGAAACAAATTAGATCAAACAAGGCAAAAACAGATTTCGGAAAATAAATGAAGGTTAGCACCCATTATTAAGTCGATAATATTTTTGGGTCTTCAAAATATTCCTCTTAGAGGTCATAGAGATCGTGGACCTCTTGTTACGGAAGATACCTCCGAAGATGAGGGTAGTCTTGTTAATAATGAAGGTAACTTTCGAGAATTACTAAAATTTAGAATAGCGAGTGGCGATGATATGTTGAAGAAACATTTAGAAAATACTTCTTCCCGTGCCACATATATTGGTAGCCGTACGCAAAACGAGATAATTGAGTTATGTGGTGAAGAAATTTTGGAAATCATTCTATATGGAGTAAGAACAAGTCAATTTTACAGCATAATCTTCGACGAAACTACAGACATAAGTCGCAAATGTCAATTATTTTGAGATACTGTTACGAAAATTGTTTGTATGAAGATTTTGTCGGCTTTATTGATTGTCACGAAATGTTTGATGAGGAAACAATGGAACCAACAGTAAGTGGTAAAATTTTGGCTCAGACTGTTTTCAATTTTATTAAAAAAATTAATTTAAATCCGGATAAGTGTACAGGTATTGGAACAGATACATGCAACTTAATGCTTGGTGAAAAAAAAGGTGCTGTTACTGAATTGAAAAAAAAATTACATAATGCCCTCAAATCCCCTTGTAGCAGTCATTCATTGAATGATATCAAAAACATCCAACGTTCAAGGGGTTAGAAATACCATAGGCACCATCAAAGAAGTATGTGCATTTTTTAAAGCTTCGGCTAAAAGAAACTTTCTTTTGAAGGGAAAGTTAGAAGGCCATAGTCAACTAAAAAGTCTCTGTGAGACCAGATGGGTTGAACGTCACGAATCTGTGCTTCAGTTTCAATGTACTATTGACACCATTGTACAACTTCTTGACAATATTTCAAATTGGAGAGATCGGGACGCGTCCTCGAAAGCAGAGTGTTTAAAAAATTCTATTTGTTGCTCCGTTTTTATAGTATCGTTATGCTCTCTGTGTGACATTTTAGCGTTAACCGTAAATTTGAGTAAGATATTGCAAGCCAAGTCAGTTGATAAACAATATGCAACTATGCTCATTATGAATATTATGACAGTTTTGAAAGAGAAACGTCAAAATTGCGAAACTTATTTCAGTAATGTATTCGCTTTGATATCACAGAGTCATGAAAAATTGAATTTAGAAATTATTAAACCAAGAGTTACTCAGAGACAAAAGCATCGCCCAAATATATCTGCAGAAAATGACGAATCTTATTTCAGAATTAATGTATATATTCCTATGTTGGATTATATCTTACAAGATCTCCAATATCGCTTTAACGAAGAAATTTAAAGAAAAGAACATCAATATCCGACTAGCGGCTCGCGAGATATCCATGTTTGAAATTGTGTCAAATTTAAGGTGGGCCGATTTCATTGCTCCCAAGTGTAGGTACATATATCATGTTAAATCCACACATTCATAAAATGAAAAATTATAAAAGCACTGCCGTGAAGTCAGGAGCTTTTGAGCGCTCGTACATCCACCTTGTAGGTAGATTCGCATTTTCCAGTTTTAAAATACAATTGAAGGAATTTTCGACAGCTGTCAAACAAATTCTGAAACTTAGGCGAAACTCCAGACTTCATGTCAGTGCTTTCCTGAAGACAGTCCAAAATACAAAATTATAAAAAGCACTGCCGTGAAGTCGGGAGCTTTTGAGCGCTTGTTCATCCACCTCGTAGGTAGATTCGCATTTTCCAGTTTTAGAAACAAATTGAAAAAATTGTTGAACGCTGTCAAAGAATTTTTCATTAAAGGCCAAACTCCAGACTTCACGTCAGTGCTTTAGGTGAAAAATTTGTTTTCGATAATTCGCTAGAATTTTCTACGGTATCTATGCTCTTGGTGCAAAATTTCATTCCAATCCAATCAGTAGTTTCGAAATTGTCAGGACAAAAAAAATTTTGAACGGCCATATTTACGGCACCTCTAGTCTAATTTTGCTCATCGATGAACGTGACCGAGACATTTGCGATCCTAACCTACCCTGAAAATTTCAAGTCCCTAGGCCTTTCCGTTCGAAAGTTATGATTTTCTATGGTTTCTATGGTTCTGGTCATGCGATCTGAAGAAATGTAGCTTGAATATATTATTCTCCATTAGTATACAAAATTTCGTCACGATCGAATCTGTAGTTTTGAAATTATCAAGAAAACTAAATTACAAACGACCATATTTACGGAACCTCTAGAATAATTTTGCTCAAGGATGAACGTGATCTTGACATTCGAGATCCACACCTATCCTGCAAATTTCAAGTCTCTAGGCGTTTCCGTTCAAAAGTAGCAATTTTCTATGGTTTCTATGGTTCTGGTCATGCGATTTGGACAAAATTTCACATGTAGCTTGAACACTCCAATCTCCATTTGAGTGCAAAATTTCGTCTCGATCAAATGTGTGGTTTCCAAGTAATCAGGAGAACAAAACTTTGAACGGCCATATTTACGGAACCTCTGTTGGAATTTGGCCCATTAACGAACTCAACCGAGGCATTCGGGAACTGAACCCACACTGAAAATTTCAAGTCTCTAGGTTGTTCCGTTCGAGAGTTGTCGTGCTCACGGACGGCCGGACAGACTCGAATTTTTTGACGGATTCGTCATCAGTGAGTCGAACATAGTCGGTTGAGACCATTTTCGGCTCAAAATTCGAAAAATACAGACATCGTGGCGAAATGATATAGCCCTCGTGTAAGTACATAGTACGAACGCTCAAAAAATATTCGAGTAGAAATTTTATTGAAAAGATTTGAAATTTCATAGCAGATCCTTCGTAATTCTGTTCAAATTTTTGTGTGTAGATACCTAACTGAGTGAAAAAATAATATTTTCACATTGCCTTAAATTTAATAGAAAATTAAATCTCACCTTCTAATCATTTGACAAGATTATTCGTCCATATTTCCTTCCACAAAAATACATCTTCATTGTAAAGGAAGGCAGGTAAATTGGGGATAGAGCTTTGCTGGGTGAGAGTCGGAAGAACAGCACAAAATCCATTGAACGCATTTGTTATTTGGCTGAGTGAACGGTAACAGAAAAATTAATTAATTATTATTGAATAAACTAGATAACATGTTCAGGATTTTTAGATGCCATTTATTCTTATGTGATGGTCCATAATTTTATTGAATATCGTGGGATCTTGTACATGCAATTCTAATGATTTGCATTACTAATCGAAGTGTCATTAATTCAAGGTTGAATTTCAATGCTCAAATATTCAAACTATCAAAGTAATTGTTGGTTACTGTGTTACTAACCTTCCTTGTTTTGAGGAATACCCTTTGAAAATCTGTTTTCTACCAACTGCTCATTTATAATGGTATATTTAGGAATGTGGGTATATATTGTAGTGGATTGAAAGGACGAGCAGGTAAAAATCAAGTTGCTTTAGTGTTTACAGTATCTCAACAAAATATTATATTCAGTAGTGTTTTTTGATGTGCATACTTTCTATATTCGAATAGGTTGGTTCAGCAAAATTGAGGAATATCTAAAAGGCGACAACCTGTTCGATGTACTAAATAATCCCACCCGAGTTTTCAACAGCGACAAAACTTGTTTCCAAGTTTGCCCAAAAACAAAAAATGTGATAGCACAGAAAGGTTTCCGAAATGTGTATGAAATCGACAGGGGACAGGCAAAACTTTCAATAACTGTATTGTTTACCTTTTCTGCTGCTGGAGAGACAACTCCTCCACTGATCGTTTACCCGTATAAAACACTCCCTGCAGAGATTGTGGCTTTGGTGCCCAAAAAATGGGGGATTGGTATATCTTCAAAAGGATGGATGAAAACAGAAATATTTTCTGATTATATTGAATATTTTTTACCAACATTTATCACAAATAATTTGAAATTTCCTGTGATTTTATTCGCAGATGAACATTCATCCTACGTAACATATAAAGTTAGCCAATTGTGCAGTAAACTTCAAATAATATTAATTGCATTGTACCCCAATTCGACGAGAATATTACAGCCAGCTGATGTCTCTTGTTTCAAACCTATGAAAAAACTTTGGAAAAAGGGGGTCTTGAAGTGGAGAAGAGAAAATACATCTTTTGCCCTAACGAAAGAGAACTTTGCACAAAATGTGAGTTTCCAAGGAGAGCGTAAAATACTTGCATTTTTCGTTTGATTTGCGTTGTGATTAAGGACTTGATACTATGTTATTTTCGTTATTTTAAGTCCAATCGTCTTGAAGGTAGACCACTAAATAGAACGTGAAATTTTAATGAAGATGAGCCAAAAAACCCAAAAATTGAAATTTTGGACTTAATACCCTTTTGCTCTGAGGTACGGACATAGATTCTGATCGAAAAAACATCAATAATAATGCCAACTATCCTGACTATCAAAGCGTAAATTCCACAGTCAATGTTACCACAGCCGTCTTTATAGATAGCCTGGAACGAAGTCTGGCATCGTCGCATCCGAACGTAAATGGTAGGTATACTAGTGCGGAGCGATAGCGCGAGATATAGTATTATTTCACATTCAAATCACTAGTCAAGTCATCAAATTAATTTTTTGCTGAAAGAAAAAGGAACATAAGACCCTACTTAGTCAATAAATTGAATATCTCAGTAAGTTTTGCACAATAATCTCATGATAAAGTTGAAATTGAAATGATATTTCTCTGAATTTTTATTCAATTTATTGTTCAGCAAGAACCACGGGAAGGTGTAAGGTCATCTCTTGCCAAAAAAAAAACTTAAATAAAATTCTCAACATAAATATAAACTCTCAAACATAACAAATAAATGAATAAATATAGAAATATATTAAGTAATGAAAATTTCGAAAAACTCATAACAAAGTGAATTTTAATCTTAAATGGTTTTTTTTTGCTATCTCCTAAATGTTTTCTTTTCTTCTCCATTTGCTAGACTTTTGAATCATTATTTCTATTTTTCACATAATTTTTGAGCAGTAAATTCGCGAAAATGGAGCAGAGTGAATTTAAAATGTTACATTTGAGAGATAGTTTTTATTTCCACTGTCAGAATTCGGGGATATTTCTAATGACGAAGAAATTGATCTCAAATACCTTTTAGAAGGCAAAATAAAAAATTTTCTCATTAATTCATAACATGAAGGTGACTGTGAAAATAATATAAATGACATAACTATAGTACTTGATGAATATTTAATTCTTTTTGCTATGACCTGTCGTAATTGGTCTGTAATGATTTCTACCTGTCTGAATTTGTCAAAATTTTCATTATTGCTATCAGCTAAAAATAACTCTAAGGGAGCTAAAGAACTTTTCAATGAATCTGACATAGATTCTTCAGGTACTGCATCTTCATTATTTACATTTTTATAACGAGAAAGTAAATTTGTAATTTGAGACCACCTACTAAGTGTTAGATCGTACGGAAGAATCCATTTTAAATCATTTTGAGAGATCTGAATATTTTTAATAAATAATTTTAATCTAAGGTCTGTATCTATTTGAACTGAAACATCCACAGATAATGATTTTTCGAAATTAATTATATAAAAATGAATCTTTTCATCGAATTTCTTAATCTCCCATCAATTTTGATTGAATAATTATTGATTAGGTCATCGAAATCTTTTATCATGTCCGAACTCAAAAAGGCTTATATTTCATTATTCTGCCGAGAAATGATTTCATTTTTTCTAAGCTGAGGATCGGTCCTCGGTTTTGGAGTTGATTTTGTGAGATACTTCGGTAAATTTGGAAAAACTTTGGGAATAGCGTTTTTTTTTAATTTAGGATATTTTAATGATAACAATTGAATGGTTCCATCTGGCTTTGAAAATTTATCATTCTTAATAATATCACTTTCTTCGAAATGTTTCTCGCAAACTGAACTAGGAGAGGTCGGAATAAAATCTTTTCTTGGGAAAGCTTTCATCCATAGAAGCTTCAGCTCTTCATTTTTGGGAAATTTAAAACAACTCACATAATTCCTATCTTTCTAATACGAATAATTGCTTCTACAATTTGGAACACAAAACGATCGTACCATCTTGATTCTCAGTAGACGATCTCAAATATACCCACCAAAATTACTGAAAACAACACTTTCACTTCACTTAAATCACTATTACACTTCAGTTTGAACTTTATTACACTTATTTAATTCACAAAAACACAAACAATAACACGTGCATAACCTATTACGACTTGTTGAACTGAAAACTCGATTATGCGAAGCCCCAGAGGTCCATATCCCTCCGTCCAACCTTGCCAGTTTTCTCTCGTTCCAGGCTTCTAATAAAGACGGCTGTGATGTTACCAACGATCATCCAACTGAATCGGTTCAGACTTTTCATATTGAGGATATTCCCATCGTCTTCGAGTTCGATTACCAATATGGGACAATTTCCACTGTGAACAGCAGTCCTCCTTCAGTAAACCCCAGAAGTGAAGAATTTTCTATTCAACTGAAAGAGACGCCGATTATCAAGGATTATGTTCAATGGTTCCCAACGCCTGAGAGAAAAGGTATAAAGCGCACAGACAGAATTTCCTTCTCGTTGACATCCCAAAAATGATTACAGGATAAATTGCAAAAAAGGAATGAGAAAAAACAAATTGAGGTAGAAAAAGAAGAAAGAAAAAGAAAAAGATAAGAGAAAGCACAAGAAAAAAAACTAATAAAGGAAATGTCATAAAACCAAAGAGGCAAAAGTTAGGTGTACAAAAGCACCGATTTTGAAAGAGACGGTCATCAACATAAAACCTTCTGATGTTGCGATTCCACCTGTCAAGATGTTTCGAATCAATATAATTTCAGATGTTTCGATTCCTCCAGAAAAAACGCTACATGTGGGAAAACTCATATTCCATAGGGGCGATGATCAAACAAATCCCACTGAATCTAATTTTAGTGACGATGACGAAAGAATATTGAGAGGACTATGTTTTATATGCACAAATAACTTGAATTCTATTGAAGAAGGAATAAAATGTGATCAGTGCTCTCGTACTTCCTTCTTGTGTTCGGAAACATTACAATATTGTAATGAATTTAGTCCAAGTTCTTCTGAAAATAATTTATTAACAGTTCACTAATACTACACTACTAATTTGTTTTCAACACTCAAATCATTTATCTGCACGCGCGCTATTAAGTCCTATACTGTATTCTCTTAGGGCCGATGTCGACTTATATATTGGAAGGGAACAACCGTCAAGCTTCCCGATGTCTCCAGTATTTTCTCGAAGAGTAGCGTTCTAGAAGGCGACAGGTCCGTGGCTCTGCGTGAATCGTCGCGTGCAGCGGTTCGGGAAGACCAGCGCCTTAGGCTAGGAACATAGTGAAGCGACCAAGAGGTGCGAAGAGGACAGCAGAGAGGATAGCGGTTCCCGAGAGTAGCGGCGATGACGAGGCGTCAGCTCATAGTGAGGCGACCAAGAAAGCAGAGCGATAGTCGAGTTTGATTTTTAATAAAGGTGGCGCGTGTGCGAATTATGGCTTCAAATGAATTCATATTGTTAGAAAACTCGTCATTGAAACTCTGGTATCTGATGAAAAATGATGAAAATAGGAGAACTTGTAGTGTTCACGAAATTAATAAATCTAGAAAAGTACATGGTGAATTTCACCACTTGTATGAAGAATTACGCGAGCATTCAGAAAAATTCCATTCATATTTCCGTATGAATATTGCAACGTTCGACTACATTTTGAAAAAAATTGATTCTAAATTGATGAAAAACTGGACCAATTTCATTCGCGACCCTATCACTCCCACAGAACGTTTAGTGGTGACTTTGAGGTGAGTTAACACATATTCCTTATACAGTAAAAGCCGTTTATTACGACACCGGTTATAACGAAAATCCGTATATAACGACGAAATTATCGACAATTCTTTGGAATTCTAAGTAATTCAACATTAAACCATTCGGTTGTAACGACTTCGTTTATAACGACGAAGTCGCTTATAGCGACAAAAATTTTCCAAGCTTGTTGTCTATTTCTTCCGTTTATAACGACGTACCACTAAGAATTCGTCGCTTCAGGCACGTGATCTTCCGGAAATAGTCGAGCGATGCAGGGGAATCCCCGTTTTATATTACGTTGTGAAGACATAAGCAGTTGCAGTTCTTGATTGACTTCAGTTTATTCATCGAGCGATTGACTACATTAAAATGGCTTTAACGTCTAAATTAAAAAGAAAATATTTTTCAATTTGAGAGAAGGGAGCTATAGTAGCTCGAATAGAAAATGGAGAGAGTAATACCCAGTTGGCTTTGGAATTTGGCGTTGCACATTCTACAATTTCAACGATGTGGAAAAAAAAAGAAAAAATGAAGGAAGCATTTAATCAGTACATTTTGAAATAAAAAAAAAAAGATAAATCATATTTCTGCGTTCTCTATACAAATTTTTGGATATAACGACCATCGGATATAACGACCTAATATTCACGGTCCCCTCAATGTCGTTATAACCGGATTTCACTGTATTTTTATTCAGAAATAAAAACATAAAATATAAAACATAAACCATAAAACATAAAACAAAAACATAAATCCTAAAACAGAAACATAAATAAATTTAACTCGAACAAAAATAAAAAACATTCAAAATTTTCAAAGATCATGAAGAGATTCATTTCAATTTTTTGTAGACCACGGGCCGAATAGAAATTTCTAGCAGTAAAAAAAAAAAAAATAAAATTTATTCAACAAAAACAACAAAAATTAAATAAACCTAACGTTTCTTACAATAGGATAAACGAAAAAAAAACTTGGACTGATATAATCCAACAACTAATGAGACACCTGGGATTGCGATTCTTTCACGAGAACATCAATATCAGGTGGGACTGATGTTGTTGCTACACGTAAGGTATTTTCCAAATACGAATCCTAGGTTTCTTAATACAAAAAACCGATTACCAGAGTTTTTCTTAGGTTTATTATAAAATAAAAAACCGAATACAATTATTATTTCACTTAAGAATAAAAAAAAATAATAATAATTTTTCAAGATTACTTCCGTAAAGCATTTCAAAGGCCGGAAGAATACGAATACGAATAAGATGGCAGTCGCACCTGAACCAAATATTTTCGATAAATTAAAATTAATTGATTTATTTCCAAAGTCAATTGTACCATTTGATGGTAATCCTGCAAATCTCGCACGATTTTTGAATCATTGCGAAAGATTTTATAATAGGTTCAGATCTGCCGACGCGTTAATAAATGAAGCGATAATTGATATCATAAAAAGTAAATTGGTAGGAAATGTCAGTGAAATCGTAAGTTCCAATGAGAGCATTACAGATAACTGGAATAACTTGAAAGAACTTTTAAAGTTAAGATTTGAGGAAAAAATTAGCCTCACAGTTTTGTTTTGGGATCTGCAGAATGCCCAAAGAATACGTAATGAGAATGACTTAGATTTTCTAGAAAGAATAGTTGATTTAAAAGATAAGTATGATTCGTAGGTCGAATTATCAAATTTGCCGATTCTTGAAAAGGATCAAGAAAAGAATATTGCGTCACGAGTAGCAACTAGAGTTCTGCTCTATAATATTAACCCCGAATTAAGAACAGCCCTTAGAGGTTATGGAATTATGAATTACGACGATATAGTAAATTTTATTCGTCAAGATTATTACTTTTACCAACAACCGTATATGCATTATAAAAATCAGAATAATCAGAGGAATTTTCCTCAGCAAAATCAAAGAAATGTCTCTCAAAATAATAAAAATAATTTTCCGAATAATAATCGAGCAAACTTCCCAAATAATAATTATAGAAGTTTTACTCAAAATAATCAAAATTGGGGAAAATGCCAATCTAGTCAAAATAATGAAAGAAATTTTTATGCAAATAATTCCCAACCGAGATTTAAAAAACGAGATTTTAACGAGCGTTCATATACCGAGTATAATTCAAGTTAACGAGAAAATTTTTGAGAACTTGCCATGAACGATGCATTGACTTAAATAATACATTAGATAACACGAACCAACTCCCCTATATCCAATTCCGAAATCCTAAATGTAAACTTTTAATTGATAATGGATGTTCAGTTTGTCTTATTTATCCAAAATTTGCATATAATAATTTTCCTGAAAATATTTTTAATGAATCTACGACACTAACTGCATGTTTCAATGAGCAAACTGCTAATGAAAAAGTTTTAATACCTTTATTCCCTGAATTTCAAATAGATGATTTTCATCCTTTTGTCTGGACGGACAGACTCGAATTTTCCGACGGATTCGTCATCAGTGAGTCGAACATAGTCGATTGAGACCATTTTCGGCTCAAAATTCGAAAAATACAGACATCGTGACGAAATGATATAGCCCTCGTGTAAGTAGTACGAGCGCTCAAAAAGAAATGGCGTATAGCGATTGATTATCGTAAATTAAATGATAAAACTATTGATGATAGGTATCCCCTTCCTCAGATCGAAAGTATCCTAGATAAATTAGGAAATAAAAAATATTTTACAGCCCTTGACTTAGCATCCGGATTTCATCAAATTGAATTAGATGAAGAATCAATTGAAAAGACAGCTTTTACTGTAGAAAATGGTCATTATGAATTTTTGAGAATGCCATTTGGACTTAAAAATGCTCCGGCAACTTTCCAAAGATTAATGAATAATGTTCTGAAAGATCACATAGGAAAGATCTGTTACGTTAACATGGATGATATAGTTGTATTTTCCGATACGATCGAACAACACTTAGCAGATATCCATAATATTCTAGAAGCATTTAAAGCAGATAATTGAATTCTTAGGACATATTATTACCCCTGAAGGAATCAAACCGAATCCGAACAAATTAAGAGCTGTCAGCAAATTTCCAATTCCTAAAACTCCTAAAGAAATAAAATCATTTCTTGGACTCGTAGGATATTATAGAAAGTTTATCCCTAATTTCGCAAAGATAACGAAACCATTAACTTCATGTTTGAAGAAAGATTCCAAAATTAATATTGATGATCCGAAATATATCGAAGCGTTCGAAATATGTAAAAGAAATTTATTGAACCATCCTGTATTGAGATACTCCGATTTCGATAAGCCATTCGTTCTTACAACAGATGCATCAGGTTTCGCGATAGGCTCTGTTTTATCTCAAGGTGAAGTTCCGAACGACCTTCCTATAGCATTTGCGAGTAGAACCCTTAACCCAGCTGAGACTCGTTATTCCACGATAGAGAAGGAGTTATTGGCTGTGGTCTGGTCATGCAAATATTTCCGCCCCTATCTCTATGGAAAGAGATTTACTATTTATACGGGTCACAAACCCTTAATATGGTTATTTTCATTAAAAGAACCGAATTCCCGCCTTATGCGCTGGCGGATAAAACTAGAAGAATTTGATTATGAAATTCGTTATAAAAAAGTTTTAACTAATAATGCTGATGCTCTCAGTCGAATTATAATAGAGTCAGATAATAAATTGACTCATAAAGATTTTGTAAAAAATTATGAATTAAAAAATATTAAAGATTCCCCTAAGATAATTGAAAAAACAGGTAATTTATTCAAAGCGCCAAAGAATTATGCATAAGCACATTGCGTTTCCCGAGATTTTCACATGAATGGAGGTATAGCCCACCAATTTAAAAATAAATTTGGTCAAATAGATAATTTAAAATCTCAAAATAAGCTACTAGGAGAAGTAGCAACGATCCAAATAGATGATCGAAATATTTATTATTTAATTACTAAAGATTTATACTATGATAAACCGGAATATGAAACCGTTTTTCAATCAATATCATATCTTAAAGAATTGTGTCAATACAATAATGATAAATACTTGGCTATACCAAGAATTGCATGCGGTCTAGATAAATTAGACTGGCATATTATTTTAAATATGATAAAATACATTTTTGCGGAATCAAATATAAAAGTTATTGTATATTCCTTACCGAATCGGAATATCGGAGGAAATACTAATGAATTTGAAAATGATCCAATGATAGAGATCAATACGTTCAAGAAAACAAACAGGATCGATAATGATCCAATGTTAAAAATAAATAAATTCGCAATGACGAATAGGATCGATAGTGATCAGTTGTTAAAAATAAATGAATTCGCAAAGACGGATAGAATCAAAAATGTTATAGATTCAAAAACGAATCTTTTAATCACCATCAGGTAAACATATAGTTTTTATTCAGATTATGAGAGTTTTACATTAAACAGTTTTGATTATATCCATAGGATTTCATAAAAAGATTAAAATATCATTTGAGATAAATCTCATTTTCATTTGCTTGTTAGCAGCATAAAACATTAGAAGGATTAATGTATTCTCCTTCAGACATTCTTTGAACAACGGTATTTACAAACCCTTGTTTTATATTATTGATAATCATCGTTATCCCTTGCTTCGTAATTACATGAAGAATTAGAAAGATTATGGTGTCTTCCTTTAAGCATGTTTTGAACAACAATGCTCTATACACTTTATTCCGTATTTCAAGAATTAAAAATCCCTTGATCTGGTATTGAAATAAATATTCGAATTTAAAAATGGAATTGTCTGGAATTGTCAAGAATTGAAAAGCCCCTTGATTATAATGTCACAAGAGCCAGCCCTGCTCAATAACGCGATTATATTAATCTCCAATAGAAAGAATGTATTATGAATAACGTTAAGAAAAGCCTACGTCTCAAATATTAATCTCTAGAAAGAATGTATTACTCTTCAAATTGAAATTGTAGATAAATTATTGATGTATTTTAGCCATTACAACATTCCTAATAAAATAACGTGTGACAATGGATTAGAATTTAAAAATGGCGTAGTCCAAGATTTTTGTGAAATCCATAAAATTGAAATTCATTATATTACGAATTATAATCCCAATTCGAATGCATTAGTAGAAAGATTTCATTCTACACTAATAGAACAATTGCGAACAATTGAAAGTAGGAATTTACCTTTTCCGAGCTGACTTTCCCAAGCTTTATTAAGTTATAATAATTCGAATCATTCAAGTCTAGAAATGACACCTATGCAAATTATTAAGGCAGATTTAAATTACTCTTTACGAGTTGAACGTACACATAACGAACAAGTTCAAGATTATGTGGAAAATTACATAGACAATCTTAATGAGATTGCAAATCAATTAGAAAAGAATAAAGAGAAAAATATTGCGCGTTTGGAAAAAACGAATGAAAAGCTATCAGCAAAAGAAAGTCATCCCTTAAATAAAAATCCTGTCACACATAAAAATCTTCAATTGATATATCACGTAGATTTAAATAAAATCGAAGAATTGATTTTGAATTATCGAAAAGAAATAATTAAATTAGAAAAGTCAAAATCTAATTTTGCTCAAACAGCCAATTTTAAGTATCTACAGCATACAAATGGAATTAATATTAATACCATGGAAGAATTGTGGAATGAAAAAATTAGAGTTAAAAGAGGACTAATTAACTAAGGAGGAAAAATATCAAAGATTTTATTCAGAACGTTAGATTCTGATAACGAGAACAATATAAAAACTTTTTCGTTTTCTGATAAAAAGTTTTGATAAGAAATCAAAAACAGATCGCAACAGTCGTAAATGACCTTAAAAATAAGTATATTGAAAAATTTCAGAAAATGTCAGAAAACCTCAAATTGCTTCAAGTTATACCAGCAATACAAGAGATTCAACACATGCATCTCCTGACAGTTGAACTCAAAGATATCAAAAATATTCTATATGAAATTGCAACCGCAGTGAGTTTTGCAAGATTACATATTTTACATGAATCAATTTTACCTTATTCAAAATTTCTTGAATTAATAAAAAACGTTACTATAATACCTTTACATCATCTGAAAGATTATTATCAGATGTCATACGAAAGTAATTTTCAAAAAGAAAGCATTACTATTTTTAATATCAATCCCAACGGTATACGAAGAAAGTTATGATTTATACAGGTTTTACTATCTACCGCAAAACAATTTATCCCTTCCATATACCGATCCTTATTTACTCTCACAAGAAGAAACCCTGAAATGGTCAACGAAATTTTGCCATCCAGTTGAAGATGATTATCTGTGCGATCAAGACACCTTAGCTGCATCACCAGGATGCCTTCGAAATATTTTGAAAAACCACACCGAAAACTGTCCAAGAACGACATCTGTAATTTCCCCAGATTTAAAATTACTGGAAGATGGAAATATCCTATCCATCGAAAACAAAAATGTTTTTTTTTAGAAAAATGTCTTCAGCAAACAAGACATTATTTTGTGCCTCCTATGACAATTCTACGAACCAAATGTGCTGTGAGCAACACGAGAAAAGAAATCGTCCCAACCACTACGATTAATGAAGAAAAATACGTGATTTTACCCAAGATGACTTTGTTCAACCCAAATTCTACAAATATTGAATCCCGGAAAGATGAAGACATCCCGGATATCAAGATAGAAGACCTGGACCAATGGAATCTCCAGCCTTCAAGCCTCACATTTTTGCTTATTGTTATAATGATCATGTTATTGATATTTACTTATTTTATTTTGAAATACTTAAGAAAAGATATTTTTTGTAAAGCTACACCTACTACAGGTGATACCTTCATTCAAGGTGGGGAGGAATTACATAATGCAAACACTGTATATCGCAGATGAACTCCTTATCTATTCTTATTCGAATATTCATATTACCGTGTTACATTTTGATGACACATCATTTTGAACACGCCACGTGTGTGGGTGTATATTTGTCCCATTGTTCGATACTGTTTGTCGCAATTAATTTGAGATAAGGGAATGTTATAAATACCTCTCAAGACGAATTGGTCGTCAATAATTAAGTGCCTTTCTTCCTAGCTAATTGTAAGAATAGGTAGAATATCTTCCGTTGTAAATAAACCTTTTTTTTTTAAAAGTCGGCTTTCGCTCCAAAAACCTAATTATATATATATTCCTTAGGCAGATAACATTGAGAATTTAAAGAGCCCTCTTAGATCTAGTATTGCCATCTCTTGGTTTTCAAGAGAGATTAAAGAAGCTTCCCTCATCAGACAGA
Organism: Aphidecta obliterata; assembly: GCA_963966015.1. Classification (NCBI taxonomy): domain Eukaryota; kingdom Metazoa; phylum Arthropoda; class Insecta; order Coleoptera; family Coccinellidae; genus Aphidecta; species Aphidecta obliterata. Next base: position 35,984,989 of record OZ014427.1, read on the forward strand.
AAACGCTTAGAGGATTCTCCCGAATTAGGGGATTCCCAGGTGAATATTCGGGGAACCTCCTAATTCGAGGTATATATAAAACGGGAAACCTGGGTAAACAGTCTTTATTGTATCTTTGAAGTCTGAGCGTTTAAGATTACGAGTATTCATTGTGAATCGTTTTTTTTTTTTTGGTGAAAATATTGTTATAGTAATGTCTTCTTATGCACTTAAATACCGGAGTGTTAGGGAGAGCGATTCAAAACTTAAAGGTACGTTATACTATTCAATTCTTATTCCTATTTTCTGTATATCAATTTTTCATAGGATGGATTGCTCCAAATCCAAGTGATAATAAACGGGCTCTGTGCAAATTATGTAACTGCTCTCTCTTAGCATATAAGAGAAAGATTTGTTACTACACAATAAATCTAAAGAACATGCGGAGTCTGTGAAAAAATGTAATGCTACCCCAAGCAAAAAAATTACTGAATATACCAAAGATAGTATTATATATCTACGAAAAGAAAAATTGCAGAATTGAAAACAGCTGCATTTATCGCTGAGCACTGTTCTAATAGAACTGCCGATCATTTGAGTGAATTGATAAACGAATTGGATGAAAAATCAGAATTACACAAATCGATGAAAATCCATAGGACAAAATGCACAGCGCTTATTTTGAATGTACCATGTAACCATGTCTGTTGAAAGACTCAGTTTCCGATGTTGGCAATGAGAAATACTCTCTTATAATAGATGAAAGTACCGCTATCGACTGCTCGAAAATGATGTGCATAATGATAAAGTGTTTCAGTAGATCATGTCGTAAAATAACAACTGCCATGTACAGGCTGATCGAAACTGAAGCTGGCGACGCTGCAACTTTATGTAGTGATTTGCGTTCCCAGTTAAATAAAGACCAATTGCCATTGGAAAATTTGATAGGAATTGGTGTAGATGGAGCAAATGTGATGGTAGGACTGCACAATTCTGTTTCAACATTGCTTCAGACTATGATTAACCAGGATCTGGTAGTTATTAAGTGTGCCATTCCCTTCATCTGGCAGCACAACATTCATTCAGGGTGCTACCAAAACATTTAGTTTTTATTGAGCGCTCGTACTACTTACACGAGGGCTATATCATTTCGTCACGATGTCTGTATTTTTCGAATTTTGAGCCGAAAATGGTCTCAAACGACAAGGTTCGACTCACTGATGACAAATTCGTCGAAAAATTCGAGTCTGTCCGTCCGGCCGGCCGGCCGGCCGTCCGTCCGTATACACGATAACTCTCGAACGGAATGACCTAGAAACTTGAAATTTTCAGAGTAGGTTCGAATCTCAAATACCGCGGTTAAGTTCGTTATTGGGCAAAATTCGACCAGGGGTTCCGTAAATATGGCCGTTCAAAGTTTTGTTTCCCTGATTACTTGAAAACTACAGATTCGATCGAGATGAAATTTTGCACTCAGATGGAAAATGAGGTGTTTTAGCTACATGCGAAATTTTGTCCAGATCGCATGACCAGAACCATAGAAACCATAGAAAATTGTAACTTTTGAACGGAAATGCCTAGGGACTTGAAATTTTCAGGATAGGTGTGGATCTCGAATGTCGTGATCACGTTCATCTATGAGCAACATTATACAAGGGGTTCCGTAAATACGGTCGTTTGAAATTTTGTTTTCTCGATAAATTCGAAACTTCGGATTCGATCGAGATTAAATTTTGTATTTTAATCGAGAATGATATATTGAAGCAATATTTTGTCCAGATCGCATGACCAGAACCATAGAAACCATAGAAAATTGTAACTTTTGAACGGAAAGGCCTAGGAACTTGAAATTTTCAGGGTGGGTTTGGATCGCGAATATCGCGGTCACGTTCATCAATAAGCAAAATGAGACTAGGGGTTCCGTAAATATGGCCGTTCAAAATATTTTTTTCCAGATAGTTTCGAAACTACTGATCGGATTGGAATGAAATTATGCATCTAGCTGAGGAATAATGTATTCAAAGTACGTACAAAATTTTGTCCGGACCGCATCACCAAGACCATAGATACCGTAGAAAGAAAGTCTGGAGTTTCGCCTAAGTTTCAGAATTTTTTTGACAGCTGTCAAAAATTCCTTCAATTGGTTTCTAAAACTGGAAAATGCGAATCTACCTACAAGGTGCATGTACGAGCGCTCAAAAGCTCCTGCCTTCACGGCAGTGCTTTTCGTAATTTTTATTAAAGAAACGCACACTTGGTTCAGTTGTAGCTCAAAGCGGCAAATCGCGTATAAAAAATTACGAAAAGCACTGCCGTGAAGTCAGGAGCTTTAGAGCGCTCGTACATCCCACTTGTAGGTAGATTCGCATTTTCCAGTTTTAGAAATCAATTGAAGGAATTTTCGAAAGCTATCAAAAAAATTCTCAAACTTAGACGAAACTCCAGACTTTATCAGTGCTTCAGCTGACCAATATTTTTTCGATAATTCGCTAGAATTTTCTACGGTATCTATGGTCTTGGTGATGCGATTTGGACAAAATCTCGCACGTAGTTTGAATAAATCATTCCCCAGCTAGGTGCAAAAGTTCATTCCAATCAAATCAGTAGTTTCGAAATTATCAGAAAAAAAATATTTTGAACGGCCATATTTACGGAACCCCTTGTCTAATTTTGATCATTGATGAACGTGACCGTGAAATTTGCGATCCAAACCCACCCTGAAAATTTCAAGTTCCTAGGCCTTTCCCTTCGGAAGTTATAATTTTCTATGGCTTCTATGGTTCTGGTCATGCGATCTGGACAAAATGTTGCTTTAATATATCATTCTCGTTTAAAATACAAAATTTTATCTCGATCGAATCCGTAGTTTTGAAATTATCAAGAAAACTAAATTTCAAACGACTATATTTACGGAACCCCTGGTATAATTTTGATCATAGATGAAAGTGGTCACGACAATCGAGATGCACACCTATCCTGCGAATTTCAAGTCCCTAGGCGTTTCCGTTCAAAAGTTACAATTTTCTATGGTTTCTATGGTTCTGGTGATGCGAACTGAACAAAATTTTGCTTGTACCTTGAACACCTCATTTTCCATTCGAGTGCAAAATTTCATCTCGATCGAACCTGTAGTTTCGAAGTAATCAGGAAAACAAAATTTCGAGCGGCCATATTTACGGAACCCCTCGGCGAATTATGCCCAATAACGAACTTAACCGCGGCATTCGAGATTCGAACCTACCCTGAAAATTTCAAGTTTCTAGGACATTCCGTTCGAGAGTTATCGTGTATACGGACGGACGGACGGCCGGCCGGACGGACAGACTCGAATTTTCCGACGGATTCGTCATCAGTGAGTCGAACATAGTCATTTGAGACCATTTTCGGCTCAAAATTCGAAAAATACAGACATCGTGACGAAATGATATAGCCCTCGTGTAAGTAGTACGAGCGCTCAAAAATTATACGAAACAATGAACGAGCAGAATCCGACGAAAATTGACAAACTAAGTGGAACAAGGTGGTTGGCTAGATCCAATGCTGTAAATAAAATCATTGATCAATGGGACATTTTGAAATTACATTTTCAAATAGCAAAGGAAAGTGAAAGATGCTATGTAGCACAACAACTATTCGATATGCTATCAGATAAAAAAAACTTTCTGTGAGTACTTGACTTTTTTGAAAAAAAGGATTTAGAGGTTGTGAATAAAGCTCATGCAAGATTTAGTGCATGTCCTGAAAACTTACTTCAGTATCCTCATGTCTTTCAATTTTTCTGATTATATAATGGGGGCAGAATTCCTGCACTTTGGGTATTCATTTAATGAAGCAACCGTAGGAATAGGAAAAAACGAAATTGACAATATCAGAAAAAGATGCAAATCTTTCTTGGTTGAATTATGTAAACAAATTTAAAAAAGACCAACAAACAATATTGATATATTGGAAAAAATTAATTTATGAGGCCAGAAAATGCTACGGCGCAAATGAGAAGACCAGATATAACTCCTCTAGCTATACACTTCAAAAGTATATGTGGGGATGTTGATAAAACAGTGAGCGTGTGGGAGGCTCTCCAACGTTTCGAATGGAAAAAAATGAAAATGCAGAAGATTTTTGGATTGAGGTTTCTCAAAATAAAAATGCTCTAGAGGAGCCACGTTTTGGAGAAATATCTAAGCTCTCTATAGCTCTTCTATCTCTGCCTTTCTCAAATGCCACTGTAAAAAGAGCATTTTCTTTAGTGAACATTATAAAAGATAAGTTAAGATATCGATTGTCAATTTCCACCGTAGAAGCAATTTTGAGAGTTCGATTTCATTTAATGATAATCGGATGTGCCGCCTTCAAGCCCACCGAAGTCATGATACATAATTGCAATGCAAATATGTATCAAACTAGTTCTGCCCTAGACATCTTTTTAGATATTGACTAATACTTTTATTGTTTCTAGTGTATTATATTCATTTTGTATATACATATTATAGTTTTTTTGTATTAAGGGTGATTAAACGTTCATTATATACTATTCTGTGTATTCATTCATAAAAATGAGGAAAAATTTTCAGTTTTTCCTCTGAATTAAGTTCATATACAATTTTGCTTTTCAAGAAATGACAACATGGCAACCCTGCAACAAGACGAAGCAGAGGTCGCGGGACTCATCACAGTAAGCCTGATGACCGGTTACGCTAGACAAAGCGAGCGACTTTATCATAGAAACTACACAAACTGGATATAAAAATTACGAAAAGCACTGCCGTGAAGGCAGGAGCTTTTGAGCGCTCGTACATGCACCTTGTAGGTAGATTCGCATTTTCCAGTTTTAGAAACCAATTGAAGGAATTTTTGACAGCTGTCAAAAAAATTCTGAAACTTAGGCGAAACTCCAGACTTCATGTCAGTGCTTCAGCTGATCGATTTATTTTTCGATAATTCGCTAGAATTTTCTACGGTATCTATGGTCTTGGTGATGCGGTCCGGACAAAATTTTGTACGTACTTTGAATACATTATTCCTCAGCTAGGTGCATAATTTCATTCCAATCCGATCAGTAGTTTCGAAACTATCTGGAAAAAAATATTTTGAACGGCCATATTTACGGAACCCCTAGTCTCATTTTGCTTATTGATGAACGTGACCGCGATATTCGCGATCCAAACCCACCCTGAAAATTTCAAGTTCCTAGGCCTTTCCGTTCAAAAGTTACAATTTTCTATGGTTTCTATGGTTCTGGTCATGCGATCTGGACAAAATATTGCTTCAATATATCATTCTCGATTAAAATACAAAATTTAATCTCGATCGAATCCGAAGTTTCGAATTTATCGAGAAAACAAAATTTCAAACGACCGTATTTACGGAACCCCTTGTATAATGTTGCTCATAGATGAACGTGATCACGACATTCGAGATCCACACCTATCCTGAAAATTTCAAGTCCCTAGGCATTTCCGTTCAAAAGTTACAATTTTCTATGGTTTCTATGGTTCTGGTCATGCGATCTGGACAAAATTTCGCATGTAGCTAAAACACCTCATTTTCCATCTGAGTGCAAAATTTCATCTCGATCGAATCTGTAGTTTTCAAGTAATGAGGGAAACAAAACTTTGAACGGCCATATTTACGGAACCCCTGGTCGAATTTTGCCCAATAACGAACTTAACCGCGGTATTTGAGATTCGAACCTACTCTGAAAATTTCAAGTTTCTAGGTCATTCCGTTCGAGAGTTATCGTGTATACGGACGGACGGCCGGCCGGCCGGCCGGACGGACAGACTCGAATTTTTCGACGAATTTGTCATCAGTGAGTCGAACCTTGTCGTTTGAGACCATTTTCGGCTCAAAATTCGAAAAATACAGACATCGTGACGAAATGATATAGCCCTCGTGTAAGTAGTACGAGCGCTCAAAAATGAAGATAAAAAATACAGACATCGTGACGAAATGATATAGCCCTCGTGTAAGTAGTACGAGCGCTCAAAATGTGGTCGAATTATCTAAAGTGGCAAACTTAGTTATGAAATAAGAAAAATTATTTTGGATAGACTAATATCTAGATAAACTAATGCAGAGATTTGAGACAAATGCTTTTCGAACGGACAAGTAGGTGATTGGAGAAATTTTCTCCGATCGCCGCAGCGTCATGTTTCAAAAGTTTTCTGTTTTTTACATCGAATTTATCATTTTGCCAGCTGTACCGATGAGATTTGATATGAATCGAAACCGGTCTACAGGTGCGAATGCTGGGTTTGGTGGTCGCTGGGGTTACATAAATTGTTTTTTTTCGCTTGCTATTAGTTTATCTAGAATGATTTTTGTTATTTCATTACTGAATTTGATAATCTCAGATGAACAACTATTATATTATTCTTATCTAAAGTGGCTGCGTAGAAGAAAAACTTTCCTCCAAAGAGAAAATTGCAAAAGCATCGATTTATTAAGAAATTTGACATAGATGTGTTCCAAGAAAAGAGAGTCAGTATAAATTGGTCCTCCAGAGAGGTGATATTCGAAATTGAAAGAACATCGATATATTAAAAAAAAAATCGGATATAATTCATGGAACCTGAAATAATGGAAATTAAAATGAAAATTGAAAACATATGAATACCAACGTACCTTCTATTATAACAATCCACAAGCAAGCAATACTCGCAGCAATGTTCTATTTGGAAATTTTAGAAAAAAACATCGAAATATGTATATATTTGGAAACATCAAAAGATAGAAAACCAAGATAATATTGGAATTCGGAGGTTATTATCATCAACTCCACACTACAGACAAGCGGAAGGAAGAGCACAACTGATTGACATTTTTGGACTTATCCATTTTGTTGTAATACGTGAGTGCAGTTGTTTATTATTAGTTCAAGAAGTCTTTGGCAAAGGAAACAACACTTAATTATATTTATTATCATTAATTTCTAATTATTCAATAGTTCGAATTTGTTTAATTGAATTTGACTGATGAAAATAAAAATGTAGATATAAATTTTTTTATTTTTCATCTTAGATCCCTCTTAAAATTCTTGTACGAATCAATCATAATAATACTAATCGATAATAATCCACAAAATTCCTTAAAATTGTTAGTGGATCTCAAAAATTTTGAAATTAAAACAAATTTTATATAATTTCACATACGAGCCATAACAATATATGGCGCCCAACATCATGCAACACTTATAATAGGAAGCATAAGCAAATTAGGGCTGCGTCTATGATTGTGATTCATCATTCAATTGAGATAAATGAAGTCACTATTTGTGAATAGTGATATATGGTGAGTGAATATGTGCTGAACGTCTTGCATATGTAAATATAGTTTTTTCTAATCATTATGAATCACGAAGAAACGCCAACGCAACAGTTTGTCAATGACCTTAGGCCTTTAAATATTCGAGGTGAAGTTCACATACGTTACATAAAAGTACACTATGAATCACATATAAACATCAGTGAGCAAATGCATGCAAAATCACATCTTTCATTTTTTTACACGAAAATAACTGCAGTTTTTGCACAAAATGTGTTGTACGTGGGAGCTTGAAGAAAATATATAATGGGGATAATCAGCGAGTTAATTTTCATGGCTAATGGAGAACCGATCCAGAAATTGGTACAATAATTGTTTCTGCTAGTCAATTGTCAGGAGGCATTATCTCAGCAAAGCAGAATAACAGAGATTCAGAATTAAATACTATGAATAATCGATATCGACATTAAAAGTTAAGAATGAAACCTAAACAATTACTCAGAACATAGTGGAGAAGTATAGGATTGTGATTTATTGTCATACTCTATGAACAAAATGTGATGAACTATTTCTGGCCAATCAAAAATTGAAAATTCGGGTTTATTATGACAAAGCATATAAAATTACATACATACGACAGACAGATTTGACAGGGCTGGTCTTGAGCTCCCGCTATCATCAAAATGATTTTTTCTTAGAAAGACTAGAGATAACCTTCTGCTATCACCGTACAGTACAATTCCATCTTCATTATTCGAATTAGGCCTTCAAAGAGTTGTAATAAATAATCAGAAGGTGATTTCGGTCCTTTCTGACGCACTTTCAATACTTTCTTTTCATCCAACTTCTACTTTCGATTGATATAATTCGATAGATTCAATCTTTCCACAGACTCCCAATTATTTATACTGGTGCAGTATAGGGATGCCTTATGTGTACGACGATTTCCATAGGATAATGTGAAATAGTGTTCATTATTATTTTCTCAGGCCAAGAAAGTGAATATTCTGTACCGTGAAAAGACAGAGTTCATCTACTTATCAAAACTGATATTATCACGTGAATACATCATTGATGTGAATGAAAATTAGTAGAGCTCAAAATTACACCTTGCAAATCTCACTTTATGAAACAAACAACGTATTATGGTGAATAAAGATTTCCAATTTCTGTTACTAGAGCAGATCATCGCATTGTTTACCAATTATCAAGGATATCGTTGTTGCTGATATGACCAGATTGATCGAATACGAGAGCCTTGCAAATCGGAATCACTGGCGGAAATATGCGTACTGCAGAAAAATTAGGTATATTCAGCGAAATATGAAATATATCCTATATTACTCCAGAATGCGTATTGTTTCGTTGTTACATCAATGATAAAAATAGTCGCCACAAGTATAGCTGGTTATTCATATCATCAGTGAAACAACCAGCTATCTGAGTGTGATATAAAAAAAATTACCGTTGTATAAAAAAATGTTTCTCTACTTGTCTGCTTGAACTTTCAATGATGTCTCCTGGAGCCGAACTATACAAGACTTCTCCGTGTATTCAGGCATTTCCAAAGGCTGCTAAATTTTGCCGAATTTACTGATATCATTGGACCACGTATCTCTGCGTCAGGAAATAGGAGAATTGAACATTCAACTTGTCGATTTGTGAGGTTGGATTGATCGTATTTATTTATCTCGCCGACAACGCATTTTATTACTGAAGTGGATTGGCAAAAACACCATAAATTGTTAGCTTGTGAAAACTTTACTGTTAGTCACACTGGCACTGGCGCAGCCAGGGGGGGGGTGCTTTGGGGCTGCAGCCCCCTCAGAAGACGCAAATTCTTTGATTTAATTTAAAAAATTGATAAAATTATATGAAACCGATTTATAAACTGCTAACGAAAAAAATAATAAAATGTCGAGAACTACAGACTCAAGATTCAGTGCCATATCGGCACTTTCTGAATATATTCATATGTCTGAAAATATTGTATAAGTTACCAGTGTCAACGGTCACTCCGGAAAGGACATATTCCACCCTTGAAAAATTAAAAACTTAACTAAGGACGGAGTACAATGGGAACACAGAGAAAGACTGGACTTGCTCAGTTGAATATACAGGTTTTTTTTTAAGGTAAGGCTTTTTTTGGCAGGTGCTAGAACTCATCAAAAGCGATCATTTCGCCGGAAGTTGACCATATAAAATATTCGATTTGAAAAATAGTGCAAAAAAATATTGGTCATCAACCTTAATCCCACTCTGGATTAAGGTGACCATTCGTACTGATGTTAACAGTACAGTACCTACTGGTTTTCAGACATCAGTCCTGGTTAGTCATTTAACAAAACCAGTACACGAATGGGTGAATTTTTGATGAAGATTTTTAAAATTTGGGCGAGACTGGTCAAAATTCATATTGTCCTGGTTTTAGGTTAGAAAAAAATGGTCACCTTACTCTGGATGGATCTCTCTGTTAGAAGCCATATGCATGCGATGTTTGTTTTCTCGGCATTAATTCATCGCAAATTTGTATTCTCTTTCAACTCTCATTAGGAGATTTTTTCTAAACGATATTATTGTTAAAGTTCAATTAGAAGATTTAGAAGAATTAGGAGATGGAAAATTACTGATTGAAATGAATCAGAAACTCACCTATAAAATAAATTGATCCGAATTGTTCACAGAAATTGTCCGAAATGGTCACCATTTGTTTGATGTGCACAAAGTCTTGCCTGGCGTAATTCCGAATGGTCACCTAATCTATATACTAATCTTTTCAGATGACCCCCAAAGAAAGAAATAACAGTGGTTTAGATCGGAAAACTTAGTCATCATACGCATCATATAAATCAATTACCTCACACAGCTGGTAATATCTGAAAATTTAAATATCAATACGAAACTAATAAAGATCCGTGCTAGGAAATTCCCATATTTGCGGATAACTTTGATCTGGAAATACTCGGCCCTGGTGAATATTTTATATGAACGATTTTAGGTATATCCACTTATTTTGACGAGTTTTATTGCTGTTCAAAAAAAGCCTCATCTTTGAAAACACAATGTATATTATGTTTTCGAATTCAATATTGACGGCGTATTAGATATATCAGGAACATCTGAAAGAAGGCTGCATATTTAATATTATCAAAAAGTCTAAAGAAGTTATGAATTCTTAAATTGGATTTTTTATTGATTCTTTGTTTTATTATTCCTTCCTTCTTTAATTTTTCTCCATCTTTCGTATATTTCTTGTTTCATTATTAATTGTTCAGTTCAGCCCCCCCAAAACAAAATCCTAGCTGCGCCACTGCACACTGGCACAGCAATAGGTTATAAATTTATGTCCATACTTGAAGAATGAAATATCAAGAAATTACGAAAAGCACTGCCGTGAAGGCAGGAGCTTTTGAGCGCTCGTACATGCACCTTGTGGGTAGATTCGCATTTTCCAGTTTTAGAAATCAATTGAAGGAATTTTTGACAGCTGTCAAAAAAATTCTGAAACTTAGGCGAAACTCCAGACTGTCAGTGCTTCAGCTGATCAATTTTTTTTCGATAATTCGCTAAAATTTTCTACGGTATCTATGGTCTTGGTGATGCGATCTGGACAAAATTTGGCACGTAGTTTGAATACATTGTTCCTCAGCTAGGTGCAAATTTCATTCCAAATTGATCAGTAGTTTCGAAACTATCAGGAAAAAAATATTTTGAACGGCCATATTAACGGAACCCCTAGTCTTATTTTGCTCATTGATGAACGTGACCGCGATATTTGCGATCCAAACCCAACCTGAAAATTCCTACTGAGATCCAAATACTTTTTGGATATTGAACTTTCGATATTCCGAATAAAATTTTTGGAGTGATCCATTCCTGGAAGATAACTCCAGAGTGCTTCGCTTTCATTCTCATCCTTCTCCAGAAACTCTTTCTTATAGGTGCTTTTACCTATGCCACAGAAAGGTTCTGCGCCAGTAACTGGCACATTTTCGACGATGATAAGAGAAGTTCTTTAGAACCCGAAGTTGCTCAAAAAATAGTTTTCATACATGAGAATTTTGGATGAATTAATTTTAGTGTAGAAGTAGAACAATTGAATATTTTTGTCCTGTGATTCTCAAAACTGATGTTCTTATTTTAGAAGACTTTTTTTTTATATTACAACTTATAAATCAAAATTATATTATGTTATTTTTTTGAAAATTTTTTCTTCTGTCCGAATCTGTATGAAATTCAGCCTAGACCGGAATGCCGGCCGAGAAGCCGGATCGGCCGGAATCGGTATTTCGGTTCGGTTTCGGTTGCACCCCTACCCAATTTTTCAATAGAAAAGTAAAAGCACCAAAATATTCTTCATAATATGATACCAAAAACACATCAATATTAAATGAAGGGGTGAGTGGATAAAGGAGGTATGTGACATTTTTACAAAAAACTGATTTCTGTAATAGATGATGGAGGTATGTGTTGGCCTGTTTCGTGAAAGTGACAGCGGCTCTTCAAGTGTATTATTAACGTATATACTAGTGTCATGAATGAGGTATGTGATCACAACAATTCATATTTGTAGTGGCTGAAGGAGCTATGAAATTTAAGATACCACATACATTAGTTTTATAATATATTTTTAAAAGATATTATATTATGTTCAAATTTTACCGTGTTAACACATCATGTTATTGTTCATCTTTCACTAGTGCTTACCACAATAATACATATTTTTTGTGGATGAAGGAGGTTTGCAACATAAAGTAGCACACCTCTTTCTTCTACTAGTGCTCTGAATTTACTGTGTAACATACAGCCCTCATGCATTCAACAGCAGTGTGAATCAGTAATAAATCACGATTGTTTTGGTGAACACGTACAAAGATTGAGTTGTTTTGAGTGATCGTAAAAGCAGTTGGAATGGCTTCCAGAGGAAAGTTAATATTACAGTTAGCTTTGAAGACAGTTAGTTCGAGTGTGAGTAGAAGTATTGACAAGAAGTTTGCAACTAAAACTGAAAACCACAATTATAACCTAGAAAATTTACCCAATGCATCGTCAAGGAGATTCATTTGACACGAATGAATTGTATCAGGAATATTTTAAGTAGTAAGCTCATTCAAGCTCACCTTATCCACATTGTGAACTTAAGCTTATTTTTACGTTCAATTCAATTATTGTAGTAGCAGTGCCTTGTAGTATGTATCAGTACGAACACTCTGTATATTAACGATATTGAGTTGCAATATCTGTTACCTCGCTTTGTCATCAAAACGTGCTGGAAACATAAATAGTGTGTTTACTATAATATGTATAATGTTATCAATCATGTTATCGATTCTCGAAGGTGTTTTCATACAATCGATTAAACATGTAACAATCTTGAATAGATAAACATTTTAACATCTTGTCTAGGGGAAGTCTTCAGATGAGAGTCCCGAGATGTTACCAATAAACCTTTGACGAGTGTTAGTGTTTTATTCACCATCCCTCGACTGTATAACGATTGAGCGAACCTACCCTAGCTGGGTACGTTACATGGCGATCCTGCCAGTCCTATGCAGTCAGAGGGATGGTGGTTTTCACCGCCAAGCCGAGATGAGCAGATCCGTCCGATGCAGTCGAGGTCCAATGGTTTTTCACCGCCAAGGCGAGATGAGCGGAACAGTCGATTGCAGTCGAGGTCCAATGCTTTTTCACCGCCAAGCCGAGATGAGCAGAACAGACCATGCAGTCGAGGTCCAATGGTTTTCACCACCAGGGCAAAATGGGTTCAAGACAGTCCAAGGAAGAAGAAGTAATCATTGCCCAGACAGGGAATAGTGCAGCCGCCGCTGCAATTGAAGCCAAGTCCCTGTCAGTGCCAGAAGTCCTGGGAATAATAGCGTTCCTGCTAGTTTGTATTGGAGCCGTCATGTACCTGTACTGGAAAGTAAAGAAGGCACTCCAAGAAGAAGGTGCAGCTGGAAATCAGAAGAAGCCACCACGATTTAGTGTAAAACAAACCGTAAGAAAATTTTCTCTTTGGTTATATCTGATTATCCATGGTGTATAATGAACTATTTAGCATATGTCTGAAAGAATAACTCAAGTTAGCATATTAATTCAACACATTGAATGAAATTGTCAAGTCAGAACCAAATTTTCTCAAAGCATTAAGTCCTCACCAAAGAATTATAGAAGATTCAATTTTAGAATCGAGGAAATCGCTTCAAGAAAGATCTTATTGAAATTTTAAATCGAAATCGTAAGGTATAAACATTCATATCGAGGTCGTGACCGCAGAAATTAGAACTTCAATTCAGCGAAAAAGAATTTCGAGCAAGGTCGAGGTCACCAGTTCGCGAATCATGAGTAAACAATAACTTATATTGTTTATATAGACGGGAATTTGAATTAGCTAACTAATCCTTTTAGTGGATTAACCAAATTCCATTTTATTAGAAGAATCAGATGCCTTATCGCGAAAACCTCCGATGGCAAAAGGATTGATCACCTATTGTTATCGAAGTGTTGAAACGTCCAGTAGAAAGTGTTGAGTTAAGACCGCTTTCAGAAAAAGAATTTCTCAATTTGAAAAAGCAACATTCAGAGGATTACAATAAGAATTTAATATATAATGTAAATTCACAAATTATTTTCATTAACCAAGACATCCGATCAACGTATGACCTAGGTACATCGTTGAGGATACTGGGAAAAATATGCGCAGAAAATAATATATTAGAATTGTTCCTCATAAAGCTGGCCAGCAATATAAAATTTTTTGAATATGTTGACAAATTGTAAAAATGAAATTCTAGGAACATCCTTAAAGATTAACATAATAAGAGATGTAACGCGAATAGAAGACACAGAATTAAGGCAAATTATTCTGAACGACTTTCATATGCTTCCAACCGGTGGACATGCAGGTATCGAACGCATGTTCAACAATATAAAAAGAGAGTATTTCTGGAATGGTTTAAGATCTGACGTTGAAAAATTTGTAAAGAAGTGTGACGATTGTCAACGTCATAAACATTCCTTACCTAGAAAGGAACCTTTGGCAATCACCACCACAGCTTCGTCTGCTTTTCAGAAAGTTTTTTTAGATCTCGTAGGTCCATTACCTACGGATATCGGAAATAATAAGTATATTCTCACTATTCAATGCAACTTGACCAAATTCGTAGAGTGTTACCCCCTACCAAACAAAGAGGCAGAAACAGTTTCGAAATCTTTTGTTCAAAACTTTGTTTTAAGGTATGGTATACCTTCGGAAGTTGTTACAGACCAAGGCACAGAATTCTTATCAAGAATATTTAGTGAATCGTGCGAATTGCTCAAAATAAAGCAATTCAATTCAACAGCTTATCACCACGAAACACTAGGTGCGCTTGAAAATTCGCATAAACACTTAGGAGCATTCCTTCGTATGTACGCAGCTAAGGAAGTAACAACTGGAGTAATTGGGTTCCATATTGGTGCTTTGCATACAACAATACCGTGAACTCTTCAACTCGCTATACTCCTCACGAACTTGTTTTCGGAAAACCTAGTAGATTTCCACAAAATTTAAAAAGCCAAGTAGATCCAATCTACAATTTTGACAACTATCCTCTAGAACTAAAATATAGGTTGCAAACGGCATGGAAAGATGCTAGAGAAAACTTGGTGATGACAAAATTAAAAAGAAAAAAGAATTTCGACAGAAATTGTAATGAAATGAACTATAAAGTAGGAGATAAGGTGCTCGTGAATAATAAGAACAGTGACAATAAACTTGACCCCTTATTTAACGGTCCCTACGAAATAGTGAAAGTGCGAAACCCGAACATTATTGTGAAAACGGACAAGAACAAACTCAAAGAAGTTCACAAGAACAGAGTGAAACCGTATTTTTCATAACGAGTAACGATTACTAACCAGTTATTAGAATTAAAAGACTGATGTAAATTTTAGATTAGGTATTAAAACTTTGTATATGTAAGTCCATTAAAATTATGTATAAAGTATATATAGATATAAAGCTATAGATAAGTCAAAAAAAAAAAAAAAAATTTTTTTATACTTGTATAGAAAAATTTTTTTCTCTCAAAGGGGGAAGGTGTAGTATGTATCAGTACGAACACTCTGTATATTAACGATATTGAGTTGCAATATCTGTTACCTCGCTTTGTCATCAAAACGTGCTGGAAACATAAATAGTGTGTTTACTATAATATGTATAATGTTATCAATCATGTTATCGATTCTCGAAGGTGTTTTCATACAATCGATTAAACATGTAACAATCTTGAATATATAAACTTATTGACATCTTGGCTAAGTAGAAGTCCTCAGATAGAAGTCTTCAGATGAGAGTCCCGAGATGTTACCAATAAACCTTTGACGAGTGTTAGTGTTTTATTCACCATCCCTCGACTGTATAACGATTGAGCGAACCTACCCTAGCTGGGTACGTTACAGCCTATTATAAATGCGAAATGTAATGAAATACAACAAATTCCAGTACTGGAAATGGAAATGTGCCCAAAACATTCGAGTTATAAAACTTATGGAAGGTATAGTCAATTACGTAAGTAAAACTGTACCTACTATTTCATTTCAATATGAAAATACCCCAATATTTCTTTGTAGATACTGGAGCAGATAATGGTACCGATGAAAGTTTGAGCGTTAACTTATTCGATGACAACTCTAGTGATGAATATTCACCAGATGCGAACGACCATGTCAGTTCATCAGACGAAGGAATTGCTAATCAAAATTACCATACAAATCATGGAATGCAGACGAAAAAAAATGATGAAAAGCACTACCGTGAAGTCAGGAGCTTTTGAGCGCTCATTCACCTTGTAGGTAGATTCGCATTCTCCATTACAATTAGTTTTAATGTTCTATGGTTTTGGTCATGCGATCTAGACAGAATTTTGTAAGTATCTTGAACACGACATTTTCCATCTGAGTGCAAAATTTCATCTCGGTCGAATGTGTAGTTTCATAGTGATCAGAAAAATAAAACTTCGAACGGCCATAAGTACGGAACCCCTGGTGGAATTCTACCCATTAACGAACTTAACCTCGGCATTTGGGAACTGAACCCGCACTGAAAATATCAAGTCTCTAGGACGATCCGTTCGAGATTTATCGTGTATATGGCACATTTTCAGCTCAAAATTCGATAAATACAGACATCGTGACGAAATGATATAGCCCTAGTGTAAGTAGTACGAGCGCTCAATAATGGGGGAAGAGAGTACTAGCATATTGAGGGACGTACAAAGTGAGGATAAATGAATTGAAGAATAGAATACAGAGCAAGCATCGTCGACAGTTCCTATTAAAAAAAATATTTCGAACCTAAAATGAAAGTAAGTAGAGAAATAGACCAGGCAATAGAGCAGATGAAGGGTCATTCTGTGACAAAAATCGTAGAAGAAAACCGCGAGTGGGGGTTACGTGGGGTGGTCCGTGGATGTTTAGTGATATGTTTTCGACTCGCAAATATGATTACTTTTCTTGTAATTGCGTAGTAGCTCTGGCTTTCCGAATGAAAGTAGTGGTTAATAGGTACTTTAAGTGTGCTCAATCCGGACGTTGTCGGATAAACAGTTTTTGCAGTAATTGCGATTCGAATTATTTTAGGCACTATTTTCCGGAAGAGCTGGATGCGTCGGAAGTTTTCCGATTTCAATTTACAAAACGGATTTTGAAAGAAGAAGTATAATACTACAAAACGGAAATTTTTATTTTTCGTTGAAATGTTTCGAAATAGGTGAAAAATACGTGGAAACATGACCGACACCGGTTCAGTGTCCCATCTGGGACGGATAGTGGGGGTAGCCGGCAGACGCGGGGAACGAAAATCGCGCTGAGGCCGGGCGCGAATATTTACATATATACCCCCACTACTTGAATGCAATCGAGCATTCGGCTGATTTTGGTCATGTTTGCGTTTTTTTCACCTATTTTGCAACATTTTAACGAGAAATCAAGATTGTCGTTTTGTAGTACTATACTTTTACTTTCAAAATTCGTTTTGTAAATGAAAATCGGACAACTACCGACGCATCCAGCTCTTCCGGAAAATAGTGCCTCAAATAGTTCAAATAGCAATTACGCAAAAACTATCTATCCGACAACGTCCGGATTGTGCACACTCAAAGTACCTACTAGCCACTACTTTCATCCGGAAAACCAGCGCTGCAACTTTGAAATTGGCCGAGTTATGGAGATTTGAAAAAACTCTGATTTTCACGGTTTTTCCGGCTTTCCTCCAGTAATTATGAACCGATTGTATTGCACTAGCACTTATTTTCTTTGTCTTTTCATTCTCTACAATTCGTCTGTTGAAAATATCAGCACCGCTTCATTTGTTCAGATTTTACAAGCAAAAAACTAAAAAAACACCGTTTTTATTGGTGTTTCTTCGCAATTACAAGAAAAGTAATAATAATTGCGAGTCGAAAACATATCACTAAACATCCACGGACCACCCCAAGTAACCCCCCACTCGCGGTTTTCTTCTACGATTTTTGTCATGAAAAAAATCTTTATTGCCTGGTCTAAAAGGCAGAGAAACCCTCATGAATGGAAGAAACAAAAAGCTGCACTCTGCAGACAAAGAGGAGAGGCTTATATTGATTATAAGGTTCAGTTGAAACTTGATCACACTTAGGTATGTCCCAAAAATTTTCGCCGACAGTGTTCTCAGTTATTCACGAATGAGTGTAAGGGACTCATAGTGATTAATAGCAGTCGAATGAAAAAAATATTGAGAGAAATTGTTTTGTCCAATTCATCTTTCACGGAAAACTATTCATAAATCTAGGTTAACAGATTATTCACCTTGTCCATTTTATTTCATGCTAGAGTCCATATATCGATACTGATGATACGGCAGTTTTGTAAGTAGGTGACAGGTGACAAGTTTGTAATTATAATGAATTCAATTCAATAGACAATAGATTTAGTAAAAGTTACACGATTAATTTCATTCCTGGAAATGATCTCCAAAATACACCCTTGAACATCCCTTTCTATTGTATATAGTCAGTTTATTTCATGGCGATCCTGCCATTCCGAACCAGAGTTTCATGAGTTGAAATCCCAAATGAATTTGTGTACAAAATCACATGGCGATCCTGCTAGTCCTATGCAGTTAGAGGTCTAATAGTTTTCACCGCCAAGCCAAATTGGGATCAGAACAGTCCAAGCAGGAAGAGGTCATCATTGCCCAAGCAGGGAATAGTGCAGCCACTTCAGCAATTCAAGACAAGACCCTGTCAATGTCCTGGGAATGATAGCGTTACTGCTGGTGTGTATTGGAGCCATCATGTATGTGTACTGGTAGGTGAAGAAGGCCATTGAAGGGAGGTGCAGCTCGAAATCAGGAGAAGCCACCCGGATTCAGTGTAAACAAAACCGTAAGAATTTTTCTCTTTTTTTTATGTCTGATTGTCCATGGAAAATTATGAACTATTTGCTGAGTTAAGTGGTGTGTCCCGAAAATTCCTTGATAATATCAAGAAGGAGCCGCGGGAACGTAGGACGTCGGAACCAGATTTTCTCAAAGCATTAAGTCCTCACCAAACAATCATAGGAAATTCTTTTTTAGAATCTAGGAAATTGCTTCACGAAAGATCTAAATTGATTGAAGATAAACGTCATTCAGAAAAATTAACGATGACTGAAAAATTTGATTTGAGGACAGCATCCTCCTTATTGCCATCTATGACTAACGCAGAAGTATCTGTATTGCAATTAATTGATGCCATAGAACTATATAAAGATATGCTCGATGATCAAGGTAAAAACTCGCTGATTTATTAAGCCCTCAAAATTAAATTCACTACAAATGCAAAATTAAGGTTGAGGAAAGAGTATCAGAAAGTTGATGATTTGGTGCTGGATATGAAAAAAAGCCTCATAACTAAAAAGTCCCCAGGAGCGTTATCCACCCAACTCCATAGTTTGAAACAAGGGGATAAAACAAAAGAAGATTTTGCTAAACTAGTTGAACAACTGTCTCTCGATTTAACGATCGCTCAAGCAGATAATGCACCTGAAGCATTACCTATTTTAGCCAACGTGAATGAAAAAATTGCTCTAGGCGCATTTTCCAATGGGCTACGGAATACGGAAATCAGAACAATCATTAAGGCAAGAAATTTTAACAACCTTAAAGATGCTATAGCAGCAGCTAAGGAAGAGGAACTCGTAAACATTTCAGCTCAAACATCTAGACAGAAAGATTTTCACATGAAAAATTTCAATCGAAATCGTAATGATAACCATAATTATTTCCTATTTAAACATGAATATAATACTAGGGGCAAGACCTTTTTAAGTGCTGAAAAAACAAATCGCACATATATACAGTGAAACCTCTCTTGGCGGACACTCCTCATAAGCGGACACTCCCCTCAAACGGACAATTGCCCTGGAACCGGGAAATTTGCTTGTAAAGGTGTGTACAGACATGCTCCGAATATCGTACCGAACCGTGTCGCGTACCCCGACGCGATCAGCGAGAGCGAATCAAATTCACGAATTCAAATTGCACCTCTACGTGCGATGAATTTGATTCGCTCTCGCTGATCGCGTCGGGATTCGCGACACGGTTCGGTACGATATTCGGAGCATGTCTGTATACACCTTTATATTATACCCACGAGCGGACACCTCTATCGGACGGACACGGACACCATCATTTTCTCAGCAGTGCCGAAAAACCTCCCAGAAACGGACGGGGAATTCTGAAGAACGGCCAAAAGTGAATACGTACGTACGTGTTCATAGAAGATTCTCCCAGTTATTTCTTGGTTTAACCGCGCAAAAAAAGGACTTCGGAGAATCCCCTTCATTTCGTCGCAAGAGATACATAGTGCTCGCTAGCTGCCTCCTATCTTTGAGGAGGTATATGACGAAGAGGACTACATGCCCCTTTCAGTACTACCCACTTTTTCGAAAAATTGTGAAGCAGTGTGCAACACAGTAAATAATAGAGTTGATTCGGATGAAGGAATATCTACAGAAGAGCATCTTGATTTCAATCATAAAAATGGAGAAAAAGATGAAGAACAGGAGAGCGACGTAGAAGGAAGCATTATTACTGAAAGCACCAAAATAAAATCTGACAGCGAAGCTCTGGATTTTATAGAAGAGTTGAAAATATTTGCCCAAGAAGATTTTGTGGTCTTTCAACAACCTAAAAATCTTGAAACCCACTTCCAAACTCGTCTACTGATAGAAGAAAAAAAAAGACACAATCCAAAATAACCGTTTTTTTTTCAAATCGTTCCTTTTTTAATGTGAATAATTTTGTTTTCTGTAATAGCTAAATATTACTGAATTCATTTTTCTTCAATAAGGTCATAAATATATTTCAATAAATAATTTTTTTTCTTTTCATTTTTCTCTGTATTTATTTTGCACCTTCCCACAAGCGTATACCTCTCACGTCCGGACAAAAAAGCTGGAACCAACGGTGTCCGCTCTTGGGAGATTTCACTGTACAGGAAAATGTTACCCATTTTATACTAACAATCTGAAATGAATTACCTCAAAATTTCAAAAGTAGGCATATTGTACAACAAAAGAAATCGTTGAAAAGTTTTTTGCTTAGAAAAAAAAAAAAACGAATCCTTATATTCACGCTCTATTATTAACAGAAAAATGGAAGATTTAACGTTCGAACCTCATAAATGTAGCTTGCTCTACGATTTAATGTCAATAAACAGCCCCAGAAAAGATGAGCCAGAAGAAAGAGAGAAAAGTTATTTGATATCAGAGGAAGACAAAAATCTGAGCCTCATAAATAGCTTGTACATTTATACAAATACGCCACCTCATGGATACGGGACACAAGCTCCAAAAGTTGCAGAAATGTTACAAAGAGCTTATAACTTCAACCTAAAAACCAAAAATAAGACCATAAAATTATTGGGTAAAGAAATTGAGAGGATGCATTGGGAGGTCCAAGATGGAAACTTTCCTTTCAATCAAGTTCACGGCAATTTTATTCCGTCAGAAAGCCGCATGATGGAGGAGTCTTTTCTGAAGAAGAACCAGCCCTATATAGATAACTGCGTGGAAGACATCATGAATAGAATTCTAGAATCAAATTCAGACTTGCTAACAAAAGGGAGGCAAACTGTGCTTTTACTAATCAGAGCACAACAGCCGCAGTAGCATACAAGAGAACTTATGACTTCATAACAATGAATACAGGCACTCAATGTATAAGCTGCTTAGAGTGGATTCAGGCGTTTTTCATTTTATGGGACAAGAACACTATCAAGTACGAAACTTTTTCTTGGGTTGACCTTGATAGAAAAATCTACCAAAAAGAAACCAAACAGACACTAGTGGTTAAGAAAAAAGTCAAAAGAAAGATTATCTTAGAGACGAGTAATAAGGAAGAGACAAGAAAAGTTCTGCTGGACCTTGCAACAAAGTTTGGATCTTATGTCAAGCACAAAGAAAGGGGAAAGAAGGACAGGAGAGCTATAGCCTCAGGAAATATGTTTATTCGAATGTTTTTGCATATAATAGAAGAATTTCATCTGGAATTGTCCAAGAAAGTAGAAGGAGCGACCATATCTATTGGAGGAGAGTAAAAGAAGCAAAAGATATCAAGCAACATGTCCAATGCGTCTCTACCTTCAGGGCCCTCATTGGTAACATGTCAAGGGACCGAAGATGCTACAAAATGGAATGAATGTTTAGCACCATCCATATTTGCATTAATGCATAAATACCTATTTGACAAAGAAACCAGAATAAGACTGGGTTTGCCTCCTCCTACAGAAATGGGAAGACTCTTTTCACTTATTGCTGTGACTGGAAATTTCTTAAAGGCTATGAAAAGCATACAGTTAGGAGCAGGGCTAATGGTATACAATAAGAGCTAATATAGCAGGCTGGAATGGAAAGAAGAATGTGTTCCAATGATGAACAGAATCACAAAACAATGGTACCGAGGAATCGAAAATAAAATTACAGAGGATAGGGAGCATCTGGAGTCTAGTCCTGGCATGTTAATGGGAATGTTGAATGCTGCGTCTACAACAGTAGGTTTGCTAGCTGTTAATCACAGAATGGATACAAGAAAAATTAGAGTCCTGACTCTAAGATCTAGTGACGATTCTATGTCGCTGTACATGGGGATGTCAAAAGAAGACAACAAAGTCTGCGTAGAAATGAATGGAAGAAATCTGGCCTTATTAGGAATAAATTTAAGCCCAGATAAAACATTCTTTTTTAGAAGCGGATATGGGGAGTATACATCATGGTATATGGATGGAAAATTTATTTCACAATTCGGAACAGAAACGGCTTCTATAAGACCAAAAGGCATAAATCCTCAGGATGATTTCTATTCCGTAGCGAAGGAGACATCAACATCCCTAGCTACATTAACATGCAACCATATAGGGGCAGCAGTGAGACTGAGATTAGGAGTGGATGGAACAAGAAGGTTATGGAGGATAAAGAGAGAAATAGGAAAAAGAGAAGGAATATCAGATAAAGTTCTATTACTAGCTGACGGAGGTAAGCAGCCATGGAATTGTTGCAATTGCCATTTAGAAGAAATAAGTCTCAGAAGAACAAAAGTTGAGAATGAGAGAGAAACAGAATATTTGACGAGGATACAAAATCCAGAGAACCCTTTTTCACTCGAACCAACTGAAGAGATGAGTTTCTCAAAGGAGCATGGGACTCTTGTCATAGATACCGTAGAACTTCCTAGAACTTGTTTTAATTATCTAAAGAAGAGCAATAGAACGCTTGACAGAAAAGATAAGAAAGAGTTAGAAGAAAGTGAGCGAGCTCATCATGAAGCAGCAAAACTAGTTAACTTGATTAATGCTATTATAGTGATAAAGATTTAATGGATGATGAAGATTCAAATGAACTTCAAAGTAATTGATTATTAGATAGTGCTAAGGATTTTAGGTTAGGTTATAGCTTAAAGTTAAGGGTGGGTTTTAGGTTTTTTTTCTTTTTGTAACGTGATTCACATCTGTAAAGATATAATGGATCGAATAAAGTTAATCTATCTATCTAAACGAAATTCTAACTATTCACATCGAGGTCGTGACCGCAGCAATCAGAACTTCAATTCAGCAAAAAAGAATTACGGGCAATGTCGCGGTCGCCAGTTCACCAATCATTCGAAAAACAATAACGAAGGGAACTCAACCCGGCAGAGAGCATATTTTGCCGATAATTGCACAAACTCTTCCACAGAACAAAATCCCATAGAAGATAAGTTTTTTCTTGACCACCAGTCATGTTAGTTACAACTTGAATGCTTTGAATTCAGTGAAATATGACAAGAATGAATTGAATTTTTTAATTGATGAAGGTGTAAGTATTAGTTGTATATTTCCCGAATATTTAGCTAAAGAAAAATATTTAGAATAATAATAATGAAATGTTTATTGGTTCAACGTTCAACCCAAGGGCTATCGACCGCGGTCTTTCTGTCCCTCAACATTATTCTACATTCATCTATTTAATAATTCTATATAAAAATCAAGTTCAATAAAAAAAAAATAATTATTGATAAAAGTTACAACATCGATACCACGGCTGTCTTCTCAGGAAACAATGTATACATCCTTATGTTTGACCCATTCAAAGAAAACGCTAACACACCAACTGAACCAAAATAAGGCACCCAAATTCAATGCAATGTCTAGCTCCATCAAACAATCACGCACAAGGCAATAGAAGAATATATCTAGCTAAAATTCTCATTTCGGAATTGCAGGAATATTCAGATATAAAAAATAAAAATTAAAGGTATAGCCGGATCCACATCTTCCATGGGCTCCGCAAACATTCCAATTAATTTTAAACATGCAAGATTCGATGACAATTTTTCAGTTATAAAGTCCTTTGATTCAAGTATACAAGGTGTACTAGGATCAGATGTTTTAAAAAAACACAAAGCAGTAATTGATTACGAAAATTTCATTTTAAAACTAAAGAATAATAAGGGAGATATTGGAGTACCGTTGAAATCGAAAGCTGAACAATATACTATTATACCACCTAGATGCGAAATAATTCATTGTTGTCATACTGAGGAAACAGAAGAATGTGTTATTCTAAACGAAAAAATATGCGAAGGCGTTTTCAACGCGGGAATGATCGCAAAACCTGAAGATAATAGAATTAGATTGTTAAATGTGAACGATAGAGAAATAAAGTTGAAAAATTTTCTTCCCAAACTTGAGAGTCTCTCAGAGTTCGATGTTTTAAATTATGGTAGGAATGAAATATCCTTACCAAGAGTAGATGAAACATTAGGTTCAATTAATATGAAATCATTGAATAAGGAAGAAATAGCTTCCATAAAAAAAATTTGTGCCAAGTATGCAGATATTTTTCATGTTGATGGTGATCCTTTAGCGGTTACTAATTTACCCCGACAGAAAATTTTACTCAACCAGTTTATGTAAAACCGTATAGATTACCGCATTCGCAGAAAAACGAAATTCATAAGCAAGTAGACAAAATGATACAAGACGAAATTATCTGAATGGTCCTCACCGTTACTAATCGTACCAAAGAAACCAGGTCAAAACGGAGTCAAGAAATTTCGAGAAGTATCAAATTACCGATTACTGAACAAACAAATTAAAGATGATAAATTTCCATTCCCAAATATAACTGAAATACTAGATTCCTTGACAGGAGTGATTAACTTATCTCATCTAGATTTAGCGCAAGGATATTATCAGTTAGATAATGACCGATATAGAGCGAAAACAGTTAATGTGGTACGGACATGTTCAGAGGATGGAAGAAACACGACTGCCCCAAATGGCTATGAAGTGGATCCCAACAAATCGCAGAAAGCGGGGGAGACCTAGAAGGAGGAAGTAACGAAAGCCATGAGTGCCAGAGATTTGAGGGAAGATCAATGGAAAAACCGGAAAGAATGGAAGTTAGGCATCGGACAACGAAAAAAAAACGTTTTAAAACCGATATATATATATTATCAGTTAGAATTACATCCCGATAGCAGACCATATACAGCATTTACAACTGAAGGAGGTCAATATCAATTGAAGAGACTAGGAGTGGGATTAAAAAAAAAAGTGGAACGTTTTGTTGCATTGGATGATTTTTGCAGCAATCGCTCAACCATTGAACAACTTTTCACGCAAAGCAAAAGTTTTTCGATGGACTGAAGATTGCGAAAACGCATTTCAAACCTTAAGGCGAGTCCTCCTGACAGCACCTATTCTTCAATATCCAGATTTGTAAGAGAACAACGAATTTATTCTTAGAACGGATGCTATTGGATTTGCGTTAGATTCAGTTTCATCGAATTCTAATGGCCATCCAATAGCTTTTGCTTCGCGAAGTTTGAATCCGGCAGAAAGGAACTATTGTACAATTGAAAAAGAGCTCTTAGCAATAGTTTGTTCAGTCAAACATTTCAGACCTTATTTATATGGGCGGATATTTAAAATCTCAACCGATCACCGACCACTGATTTATCTGACCAATATGACTAATCCTTCTAGTAAATTAACCAAATTTCGTTTGACGATTCATTTTGTAAAAGGTTCAGAAAATGTTACAGCAGATGCCTTATCGCGTATTAATAGATTCAGAGGAACTCAAAGAAATGACAAACGGGGTAGTTGGAAACATAAGCGTCATGACGAGATCCCGAACTAAAAAAGAAGTAGGTTCTAAACAACACGAGACGAATGCCGCCGATGGCAAAAGGATTGATCACCCTGTTGTTGTCGAAGTGTTAAAATATCCAGCAAAATGTGTTGAGTTAAGACCAGTTTCAGAAAAAGAATTTCGTGATTTGAA
Organism: Aphidecta obliterata; assembly: GCA_963966015.1. Lineage (NCBI taxonomy): Eukaryota > Metazoa > Arthropoda > Insecta > Coleoptera > Coccinellidae > Aphidecta > Aphidecta obliterata. The sequence continues at coordinate 36,011,056 of OZ014427.1, forward strand.
AAATCAACATTCAGAGGATTACAATGAGAATTCAATATAAAATGTGAATTCACAAATTATTTTTATTAACCAGGACATCCGATCAACGTACGACTCAGGGACATCGTTGAGGATACTGGAAAAATTATGCGCAGAAAATAATATATTAGAATTGTTCCTCATAAAGCTAGCTAATAATATAAAATTTTTGAATATGTTGACAAATTGTAGGAATGAAATTCTAGGAACATCCTTTAAAGATTAATATAATAAGAGATGTAACGCGAATCGAAGACAGAAAATTAAGGCAAATAATTCTGAACGATTTTCGCCGCTTCCAACCGGTGGACATGCAGGTAGTTATAGTTATAGTTAGGAAGGGGTTACGTTCCACTGCGACCTCAAGGTCTATTGTGCCCCCCATCAGAGCCGTATTCGCAAATGCGCTACCTACAGCTCGCCCTCCAGCTCCAGAGCTCCAATGAACCCCAGTATCTGAGAGGGCTTCAAGGAGGTTAGATCCTCATTCCTCCTGTAATTCTCTTGTCCAAGACATTCTTTGCGCTGGTTTGCAATGGCGAGGCATTCTGTAACCAGGTGAACAGGAGTCTCCTCCTCTTCACCACAGAATCTACACTCGTCTGTTTCTGTCAAGCTCATTCTCATCATATGCTTCCTAAGGCGACAATGTCCTGTGAGGAAGCCAGTGAGTAGACGTAACTTGTTCTTACTGAGATCCAAATACTTTTTGGATCTTGAACTTTCATAGTTCCGAATGAACCTTTTAGAGTGATCCATGCAGGTATCGAACGCATGTTTAACAATATCAAAAGGGAGTATTTTTGGAATGGCTTAAGATCTGATGTTGAAAAATTTGTAAAGAAGTGTGATGATTGTCAACGTCATAAACATTGCTTAACTAGGAAAGAACCTTTGACAATCGCTACCATAGCTTCGTCTGTCTTTCAGAAAGTTTTTCTAGATCTCGTAGGTCCATTACCTACGGATATCGAAAATAATAAATATATTCTCACTATTCAATGCGACTCAACCAAATTCGTTGAGTGTTACCAAACAAAGAAGCAGAAACAGTTTCAAAACGTTGTTTTAAGGTATGGTATACCTTCTGAAGTTGTTACAGACCAAATCACAGAATTCTTATCAAGAATATTAAGTGAATTGTGTGAATTGCTCAAAATTAAGCACTTCAATTCAACAGCTTATCACCACGAAACACTAGGTGCGCTTGAAAATTCGCATAAACACGTAGGAGCTTTCCTTCGTATGCACGCAGCCAAGGAAAGTGACAACTGGAATAATTGGGTTCCGTATTGGTGCTTTTTATACAACAATACCGTGAACTCTTCAACTCGCTATACTCCTTACGAACTAGTTTTCGGAAAACCTAGTAGATTTCCACAAAATTTAAAAAGACAAGTAGATCCAATCTACAATTTTGACAACTATCCTCTTGAACTAAAATATAGGTTGCAAACGGTATGAAAAAATTACGAAAAGCCCTGCCGTGAAGGCAGGAGCTTTTGAGCGCTCGTACATGCACCTTGTAAGTAGATTCGCATTTTCCAGTTTCAGAAATCAATTGAAGGAATTTTCGACAGCTGTCAAAAAAATTCTGAAACTTCAACTTCAGACTTCATGTCAGTGCTTCAGCTGATCAATTTTTTTTTCGATAATTCGCTAGAGTTTTCTACGGTATCTATGGTCGTGGTGGTGCGATCTGAACAAAATTTTGCACGTAGTTTGAATACATTATTACTCAGCTAGCAGTGGCGGCTCGTCGGGGTAGGCAAGGTAGGCGGCGCCTACCTTGGAAAATCTATCTTTAGTGTATGTATCCACTTATCGAAATAAAGAAATGATTAATTACAATTTTCAATTATAATATGTTATCAAAGAATTTTTCATTCAAAAATCTCGCAAGCGATTGTTTTATTACACCCTTTCGCTGGCGCTGCATAGTGCTTGCAGCCACGGTCATTCTTCGCTTTCAACCAAACTGAAGGCGATCAATCCCAGCGCCTGCAATTCTATCACTTCACGTCAGCACTGCCGAGTGCCGCGGAATCTACCAATGAATTAGTAAAGGATGGATACACTGGTGTATAGACTATAGAGTGAAATATACAGATTAAGCTGAACGGTAGGCGCTGAGCTCGGCCGCCTTCGGCTTCTTTCGAAAAAGATCGCTGACGATCCCGCAGACGCAAGATTTCACCGATTCCATTCCAGTTAGAATCCTGTGCTGCGCATTCGCATTTGTGGATTTGTGTTTTATATTTTATCATCCTCTGAAGATTATCCGAAAGCGGCAGTACCCGATAAGTACCTTCCTTTATCTATTCAATTGTTTTAGCCTCAAACGTATCCAAACCTATTGCCATAATTCAATGAAAAATGATTGTTGGTCATCGCTAGCATTTTCGATAGAAAAATAATTGTTTTGTTCGCTGCAGAAGGCGGATGATTTCATAGAACAAATAATCAATAAGTTCGTTTCATTAAAACATAGGCGTATTAATTTAATCCGTAAGACTCAAATTTAGTTCTTCATAAAATTTCGTATGGGTGCATTTATAGAAATGTGGGGGGGGGGTTAAATAGGATCATTTCATAAATACGTAATTGGGAATCTGTTTGTCGCCTAACCGCATCTAAACCTCACGAGCCGCCGCTGTCAGCTAGATGCAAAATTTCATCTCAATCCGCTCAGTAATTTCGGAACTATCAGCAAAAAAATATTTTGAACGGCCATACTTACGGAACCCCTAGTCTAATTTTGCTCATTGATGAACGTGACTGCGATATTCGCGATCCAAACACCCTGAGAATTTCAAGTTCCTAGGCCTTTCCGTTCAAAAGTTACAATTTTCTATGGTTTCTATGGTTCTGGTCATGCGATCTGGACAATATATTGTTTTAATATATCATTCTCGATTAAAATACAAAATTTTATCTCGATCGAATCCGTGGTTTCGAAATTATCGAGAAACCAAAATTTCAAACAACCGTATTTACGGAACCCCTAGTATAATTCTGCTCATTGATGAACGTGAACGCGACATTTCAGATCCACACCTATCCTGGAAATTCCAAGTCCCTAGGCCTTTTCGTTCAAAAGTTATGATTTTCTATGGTTTCTATGGTTCTGGTCATGTGATCTGGAGAAATGTAGCTTCAATAAATCATTCTCCATTAATATACAAAATTTCATCTCGATCGAATCTGTAGTTTTGAAATTATCAAGAAAACTAAACTTCAAACGACCATATTTACGGAACCCCTAGTATAATTTCGCTCATAGATGAACGTGATCACGACATTCGAGATCCACACCTATCCTGAAAATTTCAAGTCCCTAGGCGTTTCCGTTCAAAAGTTACAATGTTCTATGGTTTCTATGGTTCTGGTCATGCGATCTGGACAAAATTTCACATGTAGCTTGAACACCTCATTCTCCATTTGAGTGCAAAATTTCATCTCAATCAAATCTGTAGTTTTCAAGTAATCAGGGGAACAAAACTTTGAACGGCCATATTTACGGAACCCCTGGTGGAATTTGCCCCATTAACGAACTTAACCGAGGCATTCGGGAACTGAACCTACACTGAAAATTTCAAGTCCCTAGGTTGATCCGTTCGAGAGTTATCGTGCTTACGGCCGGCCGGCCGGACGGACAGACTCGAATTTTCCGACGGATTAAGTCGATTGAGACCATTTTCGGCTCAATATTCGAAAAATACAGACATCGTGACGAAATGATATAGCCCTCGTGTTAGTAGTACGAGCGCTCAAAAATGCTAGAGAAAACTTGGTGAGGGCAAAATTGAAAAGAGAAGAGAGTTTCGTCAGAAAATGTATCGAAATAAACTATAAATTAGGAGATAAGGTGCTCTTGAATAATAAAAACATTGACAATAAACTTTACCCCTTATTTAACGGTCCCTACAAAATAGTGGAAGTGCGAAACCCAAACATTATTGTGAAAACGGACAAGAACAAACTCAGAGAGGTTCAGAACAGAGTGAAACTGTATTTCTCATAACAAGTAATAATTACTAAGAAGTGATTAGAATTGAAAGACTGATGTTAATATAAGATTAGGAAAATAACGTATTAAACTTTGGAGATGTAAGATCCATTGAGATAATGTATTATGTATATATAGATATTAAGCTATAGATAAGTTAAAAAAGAAAAAACATTTTTATATTTGTATAGAAACATTTTTTTTCTCTCAAAGAGGAAAGGTGTAGTATGTATCAGTATGAAGAGTCTGTAAATTTTCGTACGTGAGATGGCAAGATCTGCATAACCTTGCATCGTCTCCAAAGCGTGCCGCAAACGTAAACTGGTTTGCTTACAATGTTTTAATCATTGTCGTTTATGTTATCAATTCTCGAGATTATAATGAATACAACAAGTAAACAATGTAAATATATAATTACATAATGCCAACCCTGTATGTATGTGCTGCGAAAGTCAGGGAACACTGAAATCCCTTTCTGATGTAAGAGTTGTTAGTAGGAGAATGCAGGAAAGCTCTGCGTGAGCTTGGCTCCGGCAATTTCTGAAAGTTGTTTGGTGTCCGGCTCATGCGGAGATACCTGGAAATGAGAAGGCAGATACACTGGCGAAGCAGGTGTAAAGCCTGAAGAGCCTGTATATTCCATTTCCTGTTTTAAATGAGAACAATGTATTGTTTGCATTATTCAAGCTATTTTTCATAAATATGACAAGCTTGCACTTTATCAAAGTGGAACACTAATTCTCATCGAGTATATATTCGATAGTATGTAAAGGAAATCAATTAGATATATTCAAGTGAACTAGTAGTTTCTATCCACCACATGGCGATCCTGCCAATTTGAAAATGGGATCTTCCGACTCGAAAAATACGAAGCAAGATGTTACCGAAAATGGTGCCGTAAACTCAAATTTCATCGTTCAAGAAAGTGAATATAACATCACCAAAGATGTTAAGGTAGTCCTGTTCCTTATTCTGGCTGTGTTGGTATTGGACATGATTTTCAAACTTCATAAGGCTCATAAGAAGCATATGGAACGAAGGATAAAACGAAACCTCAACGTGTCTCTGGGTTCTGTTGCAGCAGTATAGAGTGCTAGATGTGAGTGTACTTTTAAGAACAACAAGGCCATCTGAAGGTGACATTTTTTTTATGAATCGTACCTATTTATATTGTTTTTGGTAAGAGTTAAGTTATATTGTTATTTATATTTCAGCACCTCAGAGGAAAGGTGTGTTAAGTCACATTTTTTCCACGAACGAGTTATCTACACTATTGGATTTATATTATTAATTCTATCTAGTGGAAAACAGATTTAACTCCCTAGTTAGTTGCATATATATAGATAGAATTAATAATATAAATCCAACAGTGTAGATAACTCGTTTCAGGAAAAAATGTGACTTAACACACCTTACCTCTGAGGTGCTGATTTAAATTAATCTTGTAAGTAATCTGCCTACCATTGTCACAGTCTCATGAAAACTAAAGACGAAGAGCTAAATTTACAGATAGATCAGGTAACAAGTGCATTGAAAAATACCGCCAAGAGAGTTTTGAAGAAAGAAGTCCCTAAAACAGAGGCAACAAGAACTGATATTAAAAACAACCTGGTAAGTTCATTTAACGAGTTGACACAGATTTTGAGAGGCGCTTGGGATACTTTGGATAATGTAGATAAGCATAATTGCAAAACTTACTTCCTTCATAGTAGGGATAGAGTAGTACGCTCATTTCAAGTGCTAGGAGTCAAGATAAAAGTTCCGATTTCATGACAAGAAATATATCCATTGATTTTTGATGAGGAAATAGAAGAAAAAGATTCATTAGACATTATGGCCACTACAGCAAGCGATTTTTTCAATTTAGCAAGAAAATTACTACCAAATCAATTCGATGGCAAAATTGAAAATTTACGATCATTCCTAGATTCTTTAGAACTTCTTAAACATAATTGCGCAAACAATCAAAATAATGCTATTGCATTCATAAAGACACGGTTAACAGGCAAAGCTCGCGATTTAATCACAGAGGAAGATAATATTGATGATATAATATCTGAGTTGAAGAACGGAATAAAAGGGGAAAATTCTCGTTTAATATCAGCCAAACTTTCAAGCTGCAGACAAAATCATAAAGATCCCGCTAGTTTTGCGTCCGAAATAGAAAGTTTAGCTGAAAAACTTCAAAACGCTTATATAACCGAAGGAGTGCCCAGATAAGTCGCCGAAAATTATTCTGTAGAAGCCACGGTACGCTCACTCACTCAAAATTCAAATAACGAAAGGGCAAAATTGGTCATTGAAGCTGGTTCATTCAAGCCTACACAAGAAGTTTTATCAAAATTTGTTAGTGCTGCGAACAACCAATCCTCCAATAATGTACTGTATTTTGGACACTATAGGCGTCCTAGGCGAGGTTTTCCAAATAGGGCTAATTTTGGAAACAGAATAATCGTCGAAATAATAATAATTACTCAGAAAATACTCGTTACCAAAATCAACGTAGGTACCTACTCTAGAGGAGGCAGGCGATATGGAAACGCACCTAGAGAGGTTAGATTCATTGAAAATAACGACAATAGTCCGGAAAACCAATCGGTCCCCCAACGGGTCCGATTGGGGAAAAATCAGAGAAACGCAACAAACTAGATAATGTCTTTTCTATCAATTTGTCCCTTTCTAACATCGTTGTTCTTGAAACTGAAATAACAGGAATGAAAAATATGTATTTTGTCGATACAGGTGCCGATATTTCAATTTTAAAAATTACGAAAAGCACTGCCGTGAAAGCAGAAGCTTTTGAGCGCTCTTACATGCACCTTGTAGGTAGATTCGCATCCTCCAGATTTAGAAACCAATTGAAAAGAACTCTGAGTTATTCGCATCGAGAAATAGTCTGTGCTGTGCTGCAAGGTTTATAAATGTGTTTCATTTAAACTGCAATTTAATTGGGAGCTCATCAGTTTTGAATTGACTGTATAAGGTAGGAAAAATCGAGTAATCAAAAAAATACTGTTATTTCGAGTAATTTGATGCAAACTTTGTTATCAAATTTATTTTTTCTCACATTGCAGATATGACGAGTATATGAGCAAACGAATTTTTTGTTAGATTACTCCCCCCAAGAAAAAAAACCTTCTGATCTCTTGGTTGAGTAATTTCAATTTGGGCGCTCCAAAGCACAAACGAAAAACGGTTGCAAAAAAAATTTACACGCTCCAGTCGCGCGCGAAAATCACTCGCGATTTTCGCGCGCGACTGGAGCGTAAGTGTAAAGGTCCCTATTGTCGTTCCTACGATTTCGTTACACCAAATTTCTAGAATAAATAAGAGTATATTGGGTGAAGAAATAAAACGATAAACAAGACCAGTTTTGGAAGGAGCATGCGGTGGAACGGATTACTGTGTTTTTTATTGTGATGACTCAACTCCTGTTAAATCAATAATGTAAGACTTGTAAAAATTTGTTATGTTCGAGATTTTTAATGTGTTAATTTTAATTTTAGCCTTGATAAAGGCCCGATCTGAAGCCGAAACGTCGGTGTTTTGATGTGAAAGGAGTGTTGACAATATAGTCCAAATACCTGAAAGAGTTTTACTGTAATACTTGTATATTTGTAATTCGTTAAAAGAAACTTAAAAGATGAAAATTTGTTATATATGGGTATGCTCAATGTGCACTTGGACAATGTAAAAAATTCAAAATTATCATATCGACAATTTCTGCGTCAGTGAAAATATACTATATGAATTTTCATCATAAATAATACTTGACTGCACAAGTTGAGAGCATAGAGAGAGACATGGTCAAGATTCAACTACTCAGGCGAAAACCATTGAGTTATAGAAAAGAAAATGTGATGATTCCCTCATTGAAAAAAAAAACCAAAACACTCAAAAATGTCAAATTCGATCCTACAGTACGGAAACTAAGATCTGACAAATAAGCTCAGTTCGATAGGGACAAAAATGATTTACTAGATTTAGTGAAATTGCAGGATGGCAAAAAACTTTTCTTTAGTGAATTATCATTTCCATTCCGAGCAACATCCTTCATGATTCATTTCAAGTCGATTCTGGCGAAGTGTTTGTACACTTTGATGCAACTGGATCTGTTGTGGGACATCCTTATAAAGCATTAAAAAGAGTTTATTTATATACAGGGTAGTCTTGTTGAAGACAAAAAGGATATTTCCTGTTTTCTTAATGATTTTTGCAGAGCATAATTCCAATTCGTTTTACAAAATGCTCCATGACTACAGATATTTTTGCGAAGAAGAGAAGAAATGGCCATTATTCTCTGGAATCTTAACCGATTTCAGTTTTGCCTCGATTCATGCTGCTGTCGAAGCATTTAATAGAATGACACTTCTGCAATATTTGAACGCATGTTATCTAATTGTTGAAGGCAGTAATATGAGCAAGAATTTGATTACTATTCATTAATGATGTGCGCATTACATGAAGTGATTTGTAAGGAAGTGAACAACACAAATACCTATTCAAAGAACTGATGACTCTTTCAATTGATATTAATAATTTGTTAGATTTAGACGATTGGTTTGAAAATATGGTAATTTCACTTTGTAGTAAATATGTCAATGAACACACTGAGAAGATTCTCCAAGCATTATGCGGTAGAACTAAATCAATTTCCGAATTTGAGAAATTTCATGATAACATTTCGAAAACATATGATTTTTCTGAATATCTTTTTCGGTCGACTCCCTTTTATGAAAGATACGAAAAAGTTCATGACGAAATTACCAGCAAAATTGAACGTTCACCTTCCACAAATATAGAAAATGAGTTTCTTGGAATAAACTTGAAAAAATAAATAGCGTTTTCTCCTCTTTGGTTCTGCATATTTACACGAAAAAGATTGAGCAATGCTATTATTAATCAATAAATATTTTGGGTATTTAAAAATCGGTATATCAAAAGGAAGTAGAAATTTGACATTCTCTAGATTTATCAGGGCCTATCAGAATGACATCTGCATATGAAGGGAAAAGCAGAGAGAGAAACTGATGAAAAGTTATCGCGCGAATCTTAGTCGAGAATGCCAAAAAAGCATACTCCACACTTCAGCGGCAATTATTTGAAAACATTAGGTATAGGAACCAAAACAACAGGTGGAGGAATATAAAATAAGCCACAAAGTTGATGTTGGGACCACAATTGAGGAAAAAACGGTGAAAAATTATCTGAGACAAATTTTGCGAAATTTACAATGTGAAATGTGATTCGAGTGGACTGATCATTAACAGAAATTATCCATTTCTAGCATGTTCTCCTGACGGTTTGATCTCTTCTGATGGTATCTTATGAATAAAATGTCCATTCAGTATAAGAAATGAGGATCCTAATGAAATCCAATTGAAATTTCAGTAGTGAACTCAAATCTAATAGTGAATATTATTATAAAATCCAGGGGTTACTGAACATTTGGGACAGGAAATGATGTGATTTAATTATATAATTATGTTTTCCGATTCTCAATGTCTATTTTTAAAAAGAATTTATTCAATTTAGAATTATTAGTTACAACCTGTTGGATAAAGGACTAATAATTCAATAGATTAAGAATTGTTTAGAAAACCGAGTTACAAAATAAACGTTCGGTATGAAATCTACTTAATAACTAACTAGAGTCTGTTCAAAGCTTTGGAAAGAAAATGTACATGCACATAGGAATTTGCACTCGATGCACTTATCACTCCGTGGTTCTTGGAACAGGAAACACGGTGTTGCTACGTAGAACATCTTCCTTTATGTCGATTCCATAATTCCTCCCTGCTTAGTTTAGATAACGGCCTCGTTATCGGTTGGTTTCATGGAATTATCTTCGAGATCGATGTGGATGATCTTCCTGGGGTTACATAATACTTCCAAGATTCTGGCTCTGTTTTTCAATATCAGAAAAATACCAATGATAATGCAACAAAGCAGAATCCCACTTGTGGTAAAATGTATTATTTGTGTCGTTGGATGAAGGTACAGGGGCTGGTCTTGAAGTTTCTCAGCTTCCTGGAGGATTGATGTCGGTTCTCTTAAGTGTTTCAACTGAAGTTCCACTTTATAATTGTAGCTTAAAGGGAACTTTGAAATGTTTTTGAACTTTATCTCAAAAATCGGTTCAGTGTTGTCAAATATTGAATTATCGATTATGATGGGACAATCGGAATGCAATAGGTTTACTCCTTGGATGGATTTCTTCATGATTATACCATGACAATCTTCTAGTACTGTCTGCTCATTCTTGAACAAGGTGAGGAGTTGTTTGTTCCGCAGGGTGTGGATAATCTTATAGTCGTTTTCAATAAGAACTGTTGGGCAGTGGCCTGGTGAAGACAGGGTGCAAGCTTCTTTAACCGGTTGATGGAGGCATAGGACAATGGAACTGCCTAATGTGGAACTACAATCTTCATCGGTCCAATAATCTTCATTGTTGACTTTGATCAAATACTTTTTCGGAGGTATAACAGCAATATCTTGATGATTAGGTAGAGGGTACACTCGGGAATAGTTTGCAATAATTTGCTTAAGAATAGGAATTTTCAGGAGAAAGGTAATGGATTCATCCGTTCCTATGACAGATATTGTAGCAAATTCTATGATTTTATAAATGTGGGCATGATCAATTGGTGATAATTGCTGAGGTTTATACATTTTTTCAAGATAGTTTCCAATCAAAAGAAGTTCATCAATTTTTATGAGTTCTAAATTTGGTGTTCCTATTATTGCAAAACTTATAGTTCTTTCGATCATTAAAAAGGTGTTCAATAGTTCTTCTGATTGCAGTATTTTATATTCGAGAGTCATTCTGAATTCTTCAGTTGATTTAATGTTTTGGAAAAGTAATTTAGTATGTTGAATATTATCATTCAGTAGAGCTGAATCTTCTGAATACCTTTTGGTCAAATGATTAGCGAAGGACGTTATTTTATTTATTCTTTCAATTTCAGAATTTTCGTTTTGATGTAGGCTTTCCAAATTTTCATTTATGGTTTTCAAATCGTCATCATCTAAATTTCCAGTGATAAATTTAATACCTTTGCCAATGAAATTAGCCAAACCTCTTTTAACCTTTTTGTTAATAAATTTATGTAATATCTGTTCACTTCGGACTAAGTTTGATTTCAATTGAAGGTAGATTCTATGAGATAGTTCATCAATAGTTCGGTTTTTCTGAAGTGCATTGAAGTTCTGAAGTGCATTGAGTCATAGTTATCTTTTAAACTTGTTATATTTATGAAAAAAAGGAAGTTATGGTAATGATCAAGAATTTTTGCTTTATTTAATGGTTCTTCGAAATATCCATTACTTTTTATTTTGGAGACCTGAAGGGCCTGGTTGGTTTGGATCTGTATCAGGAGGATTAGTGGTATCCTGAAAAGAACAAACATTTTTTCTTAATTTCTTGACTTTTTTGATATGGGCTGTGGTTTCTCTAGATTTTTGAGTCAAACCACTAATTTTATTTTGATTTTGTTCGACCACCGTTATTTTTTCAAAAGGGGGGTCGGTTTTTCTAGGTCTATTTCTTTCAACATAAACTTGTCTTTGTTCTAAATTAGGGGGGACTTTTCGATTTTCATTTATTCTATCTAGTTTTTTCTGTTCGCGTTGTCTGTTGCGTTCATAAATATGATCGAAAAATGGTAAGATTTCTTGTTTCCGTTTTTCGTTATATTGTTCGAAAATAGTCATGTTCAAATCAAATTCTGGAAGTTTGTCATAAGGACCATAAAGTAAATGGAAAGGGGAATAGCCAGTGGCAGAATGTACTGACTGGTTATAGATTGATGTTGCAGAGATCATGAGATTTGAAGGGTTTTCATTTGGATTTTTCAATTTTAAAATTCTGAGCTTTTCTAATATTGTTGAATGAAATCTCTCAATAGGAGAGTTTGAATTTGGATTATTTACTGTAGTGAAGTGTAAATCAATTTTATTCAACTTACAATACTCTATGAAAGTTTTATTATGAAATTCTCTTCCTTCATCACAAACAATTTTCTGAGGAATATTATGATGTGCTAAATAATGACGTAATTTATTGAGAATTGTTAGTGAAGTACCGTCTTTAACATAGTACGATTGGGCATATTTGGAAAATAGATCCATTATCGTTAGAAACTTAGAATTTAAAAATGAAAATGTGTCTAAATGTATTACTTCGAAAGGTCGTTTCGCGAGAAGTGGACCTGAGAATTTTAGTTTGTAAGGGTTTCTTTCATACTTTGATTGTAGGCACAATTCGCATTTATTGATAATTTCACTGATTTTGATTTTCATTTTTGGCCAATAGTATTTTTTCGATAAGAAATTATGGGTTTCAGAAATACCGTTGTGATTCTTGTCATGATATTCCGAAATAATTTCTTTTTGATTTTCTTCTGAAATTACATCTAAAAGATAGTTATTACTGATGAAAAGTTTTACTGAGTAGTTAAATGATTGTTTGCAAAATCTGGTAAAGGGTAAACGTAATTTGTTATCTCTGAAAAAGATTCCATAGGACTCATTCGGTCTAAGAATTTCTTTGAAAAGTTTCGAAAAATCATTTTCCATGTAATTTTGTCGTATAGATACAGAATACGTATTTTTTCCGAAGGTTTTCGTGAATTTTATGTTGAAGAGTTCGCCAATGTTTAAAATTATTCTATTGGGGTAGATATTAACAGATGTTTCAGTAATTGGAATGACTTTTCCGTTATCTTCTTGAGTAGAATGAATGGTGGCGTCAGTATTGGAATTTTCATCATCATTTAAATTTTGTTGTTCATTATTATTCTGAATAGATGATTCGTTGTTTAGAGAATTAAGAATATTTTCCAATTCTTCATCGCTTAACTGAGGTAGTTCGTTGACGTTCGGAAGAATAGAAGAGAGTTCTATATTTAAATCGTCGTCTTCGCGATTATTTATCTCAACTCGGGAAAGAGCATCAGCAACTTTATTCTCTTTACCTTTGGTGTGGATTATGTTGAAATCGAATTCATCTAATTTCAATTTCCAACGTATTAGTCTGGAATTTGGTTCTTTGATTTTATAGAGCCATACTAGGGGATTATGATCAGTTTCGATTGTGAAATTTTGTCCAAATAAGAATGGTCTAAAATGTTTTGTAGAATCTAGAATTGCGAGCAATTCCTTCTCTATCGTAGAATAATTTCTTTCAGCGGAATTTAGAGTTCTTGAGTAATAAGCTACAGGACGATTTGATTGGGATAGAACACTTCCGATAGCTACGTTTGAAGCATCAGTAGTTAATTTAAATGGTTTCTCGAAATCTGGGTACACTAATATTGGGGCATTTGTCAATAATTCTTTGCATAGTTGGAATGCATCTACATAATCAGGGTCATCAGGGTTTATTTTTGCGCCTTTTTTCAAACATTTGGTGAAAGGTGAGACAATATGTGCGAAATTTTGTATAAATCTGCGGTAGTAACCTACCAAACCTAAAAATGATTTAATTTCTTTCACTGTTTTTGGTATCGGATAGTTTTCTATGGTTTTTAATTTCGAAGGGTTAGGAGATACTCCCTCAGGGGTAATAACATGTCCTAGAAATTCTACATTTTTACTTAAAAATTCGAGTTCAATTTTGAGATTGAATTCCTTTACTTTCTGAAATATTAATTTTAGGTGGCAAATGTGTTCTTGCAACGATTTCGAAAATACGACAATGTCATCCATGTATACGAAACAAAATTTATGAAGATATTCTTTCAGAACATTATCCATTACACGTTCAAAAGTACTTGGGCCGTTTTTCAAACCATAAGGCATTCTAACGTATTCATAGTGACCATTATTCACAGTGAACGCAGTTTTCTCGATAGATTCGGGATCCATCTCGATTTGATGAAATGCTTTCGCCATATCAATTGTTGAAAAATAGCAACTTTTTCCTTAGTTGTCTAGGATTTCGTCGATCCGTGGTAAGGGGTATTTATCCTCTACAGTTTTTTCGTTGAACCGTCGATAATCAATGACCATTCTGTATTTCTTTTGTCCAGATGCGTCTTTTTTCTTATCTACAATCCAAACAGGAGCGCTATAGGGTGAAATTGATGGGCGTATAATTTTGTCATCAAGTAATTTTTGAATTTGATCCTGAATTATTTTTTTCATGTGATGGGGATGTCTAAAAGATTTAAGATAAACGGGTTCCTCATCTTTTGTTCGAATTTTGTGTTTAACAGTAAAGCTGAATGAAAGGTCGCAGTTTTCATTATAAAAGATATTTTTGAATTTACTACAAAGTTTAATAATTTCTCGTTTTTCTTCAGAATTCATGTGTGAGGTTCTGATATTTTTCATTAATTTAAAATTTTGACTTGCCGACGGAGGTGAAGATATTTCGGTTTCAAAAAGGGATGTTACTGATATTCTTTCAGAGAAATTGATTTCTACATCGTTTTGAATTGGTTGGGAAATTGGTATAAAACAGAATCCATTTTTTGCATGAGCAATGCACTCTGGGGTTGAAAATTCTTGAAAATTTATTTCTGGCAGTAAAACGTCGCCGTTTTCTATTGAGACAGGTATTTTGACAAAATTCTTTGCTTCGAATTTTCTTGGTTTCAATTTTGTGGAAGAATATTCAAGATTAAATGGTATTTTCAAGTTATTAATTTCTAAAATTTGTGTTTTATAATCAATTTTAGCACCTAATCTCTGTAAATCAGATGTTCCTAACAAAGCGTCGAATTTTTGATGCCAATCAACAACATGTAAATGAATGTTATCAAAAACTCCTAATTCGTACAAGAGTGGAATCTTCAGATTATTTTCTGCTTTAATCGTTTTTCCTAAGCCTGAAACGGTAAATTCTTTCTTGTATAAAAATTGTAAGAATTTTTCAAAGGCAGGTTTTGAGTTAATGACGGAGTTTGTAGCTCCTGAATCAATTAAAATTTTCAATCCAATTTTTGGCAGATAAAAGTAAGGCAATTTTGATTTAATTTTGACACAATTCAAATTTATGTTTCTGGGGGGTTTGAGGCAAGCATCTGAAAATTTTCGTCTTCCTCGTAATAATTTTCACATTCTGGTTGTTGAGGATCATTGTCTGAATTATAATATTCAGATTCACAAAATTCTGGGTTATCACTTTCAGATTGAACATTAAACAATTCTTCGGAATAAAATTTCGGTTGTTGTGATTGATTTAGATTTCTTTGGAAGGTTCTTGTTGATATGGACATGGGTGTTGATTGTGGTTGTTTGTAAGTATTCCTACTTGAAATTGACATTGGTGTGGGTTTTGGTTGATTTTTGAGGATACTTGAACCGGGCTTTGTTCCAAAAACTTCTCTATTTGTAGGGAATCTTTGATTGTTTCCAATAGGTTTGTTTATTGACTGAGGAAAAGCTGATTGATTATTTGGACGATTTGTTAACGAATTTTGGTGAGTTATATTTGAAAAACCTGGTGGGTTATAGAAATAATTCGAATTCGGATTTCTGCTATGAGATTCATAATTTAAACGATTTGAATAATTTTGTGTTGTTGGAGGAGTACGTATGTGATAAGGTTTTTTCGTTAGTTCTTGTGATTTTCGGAGAAATTCACAGTACTCCCATTCTTGTTTTCTATTGTCGAAAAATTTGCATCTATTAATACATTCTTCTAGACTATTCGAATTGAAATTACTGAGATAAGATCGGTAAGGTTCTAATATTCCTATTTGAAATGTTTTGAGAGCTAATTTTTGAATATCTTGCTTTTTGTACAAGAGATAATTTGGATCTTGGATATTTAGGGTTAAATGTTGTAACAGATCATTTAAATTTTTGGATAACCTGCTGTAATAATCTAAGTAATTTTCATTTTTTTGTTGGATGCATTGCGTCAAAGACGAAACTAATAAATCTTCATTCCGTTGGTCTCCGTACCTTTGCAATAGAACTCGTCTAATCGTAGGCCAGTCAGAGGCATTTTGGAAAGCTATAAAATCTCTAGCTTCATCTTTCAATTTAGATCTAATGGAGAAGTTCAGTGCGTACGTCAAATCGGGATTTAATCTTCCTTGAAGATGAATCAATAAATTGTCAACTTCATTAATAAAAATTGATAAATTTTGGCCGGGAGAATATTCTGGTATTGAATTTAATAGTAACTGTAAGTCCTGTCTAGACATTACATCTACTGTATTGATGTTAGAAGAAGTTTGGTTATTCATTTCGATTATATTTGGACTTATTCTTCTTGGATAAGGTCTAAATCTACTATTTCTAATATGTGAAATACCTAATTCTAAAGTTTCAGTGTCTTCAGCAATTATTTCCAATTCTCTAGAAAAATTGTTATCTGTCATTTAGAACTGAACGGTTTAGGAAAAATGTGGATCGGTTTGATGGACTTACACCAAGATTTGCATCCTAGGGTGGATCGTCCTTCCTTCTTGATTGAAGTGGTTGCTTCTTTCTGGGATGAAGTGGAGGGTTGTTTCCTTCTGGGTCGAAGTGGATGGTGGTGATATCGCACTAAGAGTTGAAACTCAACGGGAGTTCCTCGAAACACGAAAGTTCGCTTTCAAAGTGGACACTAGTTTTAGTTTTTTTTTCTCGACTAAAACCCCGTTGCGATATCCTGTTCGCAGCGCGAATTATGTTTTCCGATTCTCAATGTCTATTTTTAAAAAGAATTTATTCAATTTGGAATTATTAGTTACAACCTGTTGGATAAAGGACTAATAATTCAATAGATTAAGAATTGTTTAGAAAACCGAGTTATAAAATAAACGTTCGGTATGAAATCTACTTAATAACTAACTAGAGTCTGTTCAAAGCTTTGGAAAGAAAATGTACATGCACATAGGAATTTGCACTCGATGCACTTATCACTCCGTGGTTCTTGGAACAGGAAACACGGTGTTGCTACGTAGAACATCTTCCTTTATGTCGATTCCATAATTATATTCAAATTCAAAGGAGAAAATATTGTGCGAGTTGGAAGGAATTAAGCATTTTGGGAAGAAAACATGATTTCGAAATTGAAATCTTTTTATTATCTCGATTTTCTGTTCACATAATTCAAGGGGGAGCAAATAATTTGAAGAATTCGACTGACAGACTGGACTCTTTATTTATATTTTTATAATTTATAATTTTTCCCGAATGGCGTAGTGAAAGATATGAACTTTTACAAAAATATACCTGATCGCTGGCAAACAGAAAGTAAATCAACGAGAATATCAGAACGCAACCATGTTGTTGCATTTTTCGAAAATGTATCCTGTGCTGTTCATGAAATAGAGATAAACGATTTCCTTAGTCTCAACTACGGTAATTATTTAACAAGTTTTGTCATAGATAATTATTTGTGCCTCATTGATTCACATGATGAAGGTATTTCAAAAATTGTTTGTTCAAATAGCAAGCAATTTGTTTTCGAACAATTTGGATCAGGATACTAGATTGATATTTGAAAAAGATTATGTGGCACTACCTATCAATGAGAATAATAGTCATTCCTTCCTTATAATTCTCGACGTCAGAGATATTTCCGAATATTCAAACGAATACTCACAAGAAGTCGCAAAGAAATATATATATATTCAATCGCGGCAAATTGTGGATGAACCGGGTTGGCAAATATCATGATACATATTTATATAAACACCAAAATATCATAATATCAGATATATATGAAATATTTTGTTCTTCAGCTAAAATGCTCATTAAACACATAAAATAAGAGACCTTTATTTAGGTAAAAACGAAAATAAAACTTTAATTCAAAATTACAAAAAGAATAAACAAGATAAATTAAAAAATAATATTTTTCCTGAATATCTAATATATAAAATTCTCGTGTCCACAGTGTTCGTTGCCATACTCCTCCGAAACGGCTTGACCGATTTTGATGAAATTTTTTGTGCTTATCCGGTATCTATCAGAATCGGCCAATATCTATTTTTTACCCCCCTAAATGTTAGGGGTAGTCCACCCCTGAATTTTTTTTTTTTATTTTTCAGACAAAATTTCTAATTTCTATTTTTTTATGATACAACATACAAAAATACATACAATCCCCAATTTTCACCCTTCTACGATCAACCCTTATTTTTTTAATAGCCAGAACAACGAGAGGCCGAAGGCCTCGAGCAATTTTGAAATTGCGAAAAAAGGGAGAGACCGGGGACGCGAAGCGCCCCCCGCGTTTTCGAGAGGGAGAAACGGGCTTTCCCAAGGTAAGAGAGGCCGAAGGCCTCGAGCAATTTTGAAATTGCCAAAAAAGGGAGAGACCGGGGGCGCGAAGCGCCCCCCGCGTTTTCGAGAGGGAGAAACGGGCTTTCCTAAGGTAAGAGAGGCCGAAGGCCTCGAGCAATTTTGAAATTGCGAAAAAAGGGAGAGATATGGCAAAACAACGTTTGCCGGGTCATCTAGTATGATATAAATATCTTGTCGTTTTTGAGTAGGGCAAAATCGGGCCAGATGAATATCATCATCATCTTCACTTAAGGCAACTTCCTCATTTTTTGAGGAGATCCAGTGCAAGCTTTTGGGTTTTTTTATCTGTATTTTGATTTAAACATTTAAAAAATTACGAAAAGCACTGCCGTGAAGGCAGGAGCTTTTGAGCGCTCGTACATGCACCTTGTAGGTAGATTCGCATTTTCCAGATTTAGAAATCAATTGAAGGAATTTTCGACAGCTGTCACAAAAATTCTGAAACTTAGGCGAAACCCCAGACTTCATGTCAGTGCTTTAGGTGGCCAATTTTTTTTCGATAATTCGCTAGAATTTTCTACGGTATCTATGGTCAAAATTTGGCACGTAGTTTGAATTCATTATTCCTGAGCTAGGTGCAAAATTTCATCCCAATCCGATCAGTAGTTTCGAATTAATCAGGAAAAAAATATTTGGAAGGGCCATATTTACGGAACCCTTAGTCTAATTTTGCTCATTGATGAACGTGACTGCGATATTCGCGATCCAAACCCACCCTGAAAATTTCAAGTTCCTAGGCCTTTCCGTTCAAAAGTTACAATTTTCTATGGTTTCTATGGTTCTGGTCATGCGATCTGGAGAAAATATTGTTTTAATTTATTATTCTCGATTAAAATACAAAATTTCATCTCGATCGAATCCGTAGTTTCGAAATTATCGAGGAAACAAAATTTCAAACGACCGTATTTACGGAACCCCTAGTATAATTCTGCTCATTGATAAACGTGAACGCGACATTTAAGATCCACACATATCCTGCAAATTTCAAGTCCCTTTCAAGGCCTTTCCGTTCGAAAGTTATGTTTTTCTATGGTTTCTATGGTTCTGGTTATGTGATCTGGAGAAATGTAGCTTGAATATATCATTGTCCATTAGTATACAAAATTTCGTCACGATCGAATCTGTAGTTTTGAAATTATCAAGAAAACTAAATTTCAAACGACCATATATACGGAACCCCTAGTATAATTTTGCTCATAGATGAACGTGATCACGACATTCGAGATGCACACCTATCCTGAAAATTTCAAGTCCCTAGGCGTTTCCGTTCAAAAGTTACAATTTTCTATGGTTTCTATGGTTCTGGTCATGTGATCTAGAAAAAATTTCACATGTAGCTTGAACACCTCATTCTCCATTTGAGTGCGAAATTTCATCTCGATTCTGTAGTTTTCAAGTAATCAGGGGAACCAAACTTTGAACGGCCATATTTACGGAACCCCTGGTGGAATTTGGCCCATTAACGAACTTAACCGAGGCAATCGGGAACTGAAACCACACTGAAAATTTCTAGTCTCTAGGTTGTTCCGTTCCGTTCCGTTCGAGAGTTATCGTGCTCACGGCCGGACGGACAGACTCGAATTTTCCGACGGATTCGTCATCAGTGAGTCGAACATAGTCGATTGAGACCATTTTCGGCTCAAAATTCGAAAAATACAGACATCGTGACGAAATGATATAGCCCTCGTGTAAGTAGTACGAGCGCTCAAGAATAAATACTAGTTTACTCGCCTTCTCGTTGCCCAGAAGATTTTTTAATTCGGATTGAATTAGTCCAAAACTTGAAGAAATTTTTTCTAAACTAGCTGTGGCCGCTACCGCACTGAATGACTGCTCACATAGATGTGAAAATTCTTTTTTTGGCCATTCCGAGTCAGGAATTGCCACCGATTTCAACCAATTCAGTAGGGTGTCCGGGAAAATGTGGGAAATCTCTCGGATTCAGATAAAACATAAAAGAATAAGATGACAAGTTCCCATAATTTTTTTTCCTAGCGGCCCTCCTTACGGATATAAGGCCTCCTAAATGACGCCACTGGAAATTCATTTTACTGGAATAAAATTAAAACTACGTGATATAATTTAATGAAAATTCGATATGATAAATATTAGTGAGGACCTCTTAGAATACTGCCCTTAAATTTAAATTAGCTTGTTTAGTTTACCAGGGGCGGACTAGGTTGTACGTTTCAATGTTTACATTTTCAACAAACTGTATGATAAGGAGTTAAAAAAAAAATTTGGATACCTTGGACATTAAGCTAAAGAAAAGGTAGGTATATGAAACATCATGCAGTGTTGGATTCTGAAAAAACTAGCATATTTTTTGAAGATATGGATCCAAAACTATTTTACGCAAAAATGAATGCATGAATTTGCGCATATTTTTCCATTTAATCGATATGACTGTGGTGAATAACTGGTTACTAGCTAGAAGAGCTGGAAAATTCAATACAGTAGAACCCCTCTAATCCGCCCTCGGTTAGTTCGTTACTCCGGTTAATCCGACCTTCCCCAGGCATGCGCGCGAGTACATTCTTGTCGGTGATTCCCCGTCCGTATAGGAGTATATTGCTGCTTAATTTCCTTCCGCTCTGCTGTTTGCTTTGTTGGCTCATACACTCTGATAACTCTGATCATCTTTATTGTTTTTCTTCCGTATTATAACATGTCAGGAGTGAGACGAAAACACGTCACTCTTTCTCTAAATAAAAAATTAGCAGTGTTACAAAGACTGGACAAAGGAGAGGCACTACAAAAAATTGCGAAAGAACTCAATGTAGGCGTTACGACAACTAAGGATTGGAGAAAAAATCGCAAAGAGCTGGAATCATATACAATTACAATTGATGGTGAAAAGGCGCTTAAGAATCGAAAAACTCTAAAAAAGCCTAAAATGGAACTGCTTGATGATGCATTGTGGTTGTGGTTCAGTCAAGAGAAAAGGAGAGGAACCCCGATATCTGGCCCTATATTGAAGGAAAAGGCAATAGTTTTGCACAAAAAACTGGAAGCCGAAAGTGAGTTCGCAGCTAGTGAGGGCTGGATTGATCGTTGGAAAACCCGTCATGGCGTCCGGTTTGTGTCAATTTCAGGTGAAAAAATATCGGCTGATGACGAGGTTGCTAGGGAGTTTTCTGTGAAGTTCCAAGAAGTTGCCGGAGAAAATTATGTGTTACTATGCCAAGTTTATAACATTGACGAGACAGGGCTGAACTTCAAGATGTTGCCAACAAAAACTCTCGCAGCTTCTAATGAATCTGTAACAGGAACGAAGCTTATGAAAGATAGCGTAACAGTCACTCCTTGTAGCAACGCAGATGGCACACACAAGCTTCCTCTGTTTGTTATAGGCAAATTCAAGGAGCCTAGAGCTTTTGAAGAAAAAACCTATCTTCCGCGCCGGTTTATTACCGCAGTCAAAAATCTGCTTGGATGGACTGCAATCTTTCTAAATTGTGGTTTTTTGACCGAGTTCGTTCCGTCGGTCGAGAAAAATCTGAAGGAAAACAAGCTGCCTGTTCGTGCTCTACTGCTGTTAGATAAAGCACCGTCACATCCAGCAGAGCAAGATCTGGTGACAGGGGACATTAAAGCTCTCTTGCTACCTCCGAATGTGACCTCACTCATCCAACCAATGGATCAGGGAGTTATTGAATGGCTTAAGAGGCGATATCGCAGGAAGTACATCAGCTCAATATTAGAAAAGTCTGAACAAGGTTGTAACATATTTGAAGCAATGAAATCCCTGACCATCAAAGATGCTATCTACACAATCGCTGCGTCATGGGATGAAAAATGCAAAATGAAAATTCATGCGGTAAAGGGGTAAAATCAGAATTTTAGACTGAATAATATTTATTCATGTTTTTTTTAGGTACACTAACGAAAAGGTTAACACGTGAACCAGGTTTTTTTTACCACTCATGAAATATAATTCATAATGTTTCGATCCAACAATCCATAACCACGATAAGAAAATACAGTTACAGAAATATTTCTTTGTAGGTAGTACATATTATGCAAAACTAGAATCTTACTATGAACTCCACTACGATTACCATTTTATCATTAATACAATAACACTAGAAAATTCGATCTATAATGAGAAATTAACCCATTTTACCCGGTGTTCCGATATTGGACATTGCCGACTTGTTCCCAGTGTTCCAATAATGGACATACCTCCTTTTCTCCCCTTGTTTTCAACAACGCATGTGCCATAAGTTTGCCAGATGTGAATGATGTGATCAGTATCTATTTTCGCATGTTTAGACTAGGTTTGATCGCTTCAAATAATCTTTCTGTTATTCGTGGGTTCATGAATATTCTGATAAGAAAAGGGCTTCCAGAAGTATTTTTTTATTACCTCGTATTTATTTTTCGCAGGAATTGATTTCACTTTGCAGAGTTGTCCATTATCTGATCATATTTATATTAAATTCTGCAGAGAACTTTTTTTTCCATATCAGCACTACTTTTCTATATGTTCCAAAATTGGAACACTGGGAACGAATGGTATGGATATTATACTACAGCAGAACTGATCGATCTCGTCGAGAAAATGAGGATTTTGGGAAAGCAGACCTTTTCATAACTCTCCCTAATGATTGTCAGGCTTCGTAAAAGGATTCAGCTTTTCATAATGCCTAGCAAATCTACAGACGCCAACCTGAGAATGAAAAAATTGATTTCATGAAATTCAGGAAAGAGATCAGTATTTGAAAAAAATACGGAAATCATTTAACTGAAGGGGCGCGGACTAGATCTTCGAAACCAATAATCGACAGAATACATCAAAATATAAGGTATTATGGTTTACATAACTGAAAGATTTCTCCTAGGAAACCCGGAACGGTGCGCTATTTGTCGTAAGAACACAACTAAAATGTGTGAGAAATGTTCTGTAAATCGCTATGAACAATGTTTCGAAAGTTTCCATATTCAATGAAAATATAAAATGATGAGAAAATACAAATTTGATATCGTTCAATATGTCATATTGAAACCAGACCCTACCTTCCATTCCCAGTGTTCCAAAATTGGAACAAAATTATTTTTGGGAATATTGACTATTTTTTCACGCGATGAGTTGAAGTTGTATGTATTTTATAGTATATCGTCAACATGCTTAGTCCATTTTTTGGTAAAGAAAGGATATTTTCAAACAATTCTGGAGTTTCACTTGGGGTATTGAGACAATGAGACCACGAAATCGAAACACCAAAGAGATAACAAAGAGAGCTAATACATTCATTTATCATTTGAAAATCAATAATGAAAAGGTCAAATTTTGTCAAATGATGTTTTTGAACACTTTAGATTTAAGAGGTGGACTGTACAAAATTGGAAGAAGGACTTCTCAATGCAACCTCCTAGTACATCGAGACATCACAATCGATCATCTGATTCGGTGCTTTCGCAGTCTAAACAATCACTAAATCAATTTCTAGATTCTCTTCCTGTAATGGAATCACACTAATGCTGAGCAACGTCTCAGAAGTTGTATTTATTGCCAGAATAAAAATCGAAAGAGAGCCTTTATCAGTTTAACGAAAACGATTGGTGCAAAGAACGAAATATAAAACCACTTTCCAAAACTTTGTTTTCAAATGAATTTGAAGGCAAAAATTTTGGGATATTCAAACCCAAAAAAGAACAGTGCGAAAAATGCGCTTGTTACAAAGTAGGGAAAGTTAAACAGAGGGAAGAGGAAGAAAAAGATAAAGACAGTGGATTTGTAGGCTGTGTTTGTGTTAATGGCACCTAAGTGGAATGTTAGTACACTATATTATACAGGTTTACAGGGAAAGTCGTAATGAGTATTGAAGGACGTAATCATTCAGGTTATTTCTGATGGATTTGGTTCGATAATATGGTGTCCGAAACTTAACCGTTATGGAGATATTGAGTTTGGAAGATTTTTTGAAGAATCTTTTATTTTTTGGCTTTTTATCAATGTTTTTCTGATTGGATCTCCGAGGAGCCGTTTCTTCGATGTATCTAGTCGATTTAATAAAAATGGTCAACAGAAACTGAACCTACTACTAACAGCTTTATGAGACTGCTCGACAACGGATAGAATCAAAGAATTTCTACTTAGTGTTTGAAATGCTTTTTTTGGAAAAAACTTCATATAAATTATTCTGCAAATAAGTTTAGAAACGTCTACGTCTCCTTAGCTATTCAAAAAGGTATAACACCTGCTATTAAATAAGCCAAACATTGACCAAATAACAGTTTAGATAGTTGAGGGTGTACATTTTCAGTTTGAGGTAAAAGTAGATAAAATAGGCAGGAAGTATGGCCCTATCAAGTAATTTGGAATTATGGCCATCCACACATTTAGACTTTTCTTTTATTGGGTTATCTTGCGCTTTGGGAGCCCAATAATGGGCGTTATGACGATTTGTGATGTCAAAGTTCGACTCATCTGTCCCCACGAAAAAAATACCGGATCTTCAATATCGGCATTAAGCTCCGGAAGTCTAGTCGCCCCAATGGATCCCCTTCTTCTCTTACTAGCACTGGCGTGTAATGATAAGGGTATTGCCCAGGAGTGTGCATTACGAACCAGACTTTCCACTGGGAAATACCAAGCCGTCGAGAGATAACATTTTTTGTTGACGTGGTTGGATCGGCTTTAAGGTATTTCATTAGCTTCGTCGTCGTCATCAAGAATACGAGGTATTCCCATGTCAGTCCATCGTACTAGAATATACCTGGTTTCTGGTAGTCTTCGATGAACTTTGTCGAAAACGCCAATATCAGGTACTCGACGAGTAGGATACCGTCGCAAGTATTTATTGCGTGCACGCCACTACACTCCTTCGTAAAATCCATAACACATTAGGATGTCAGCATATTCCTCGTTAGTAAATGTTGCCATGTTCACAATACAAATCAAAGTCCAGTCACAAGCCACGTCACACAGTAAGAAGATGCAACAGTCCAAAAATCCAAGCCAAGTCGCGTTTTTACAGAAAATTTCGGATAACACATCTACCACGAAGGAATCGCATGAGCAGACTGACTATACGCCAAGATTTAACATGAGACTGTATGTCTTTGTCTCTCGAGCAATATTTTAATAATTCATGTTCGACATGGCCGCCGCTACTACCTAAACTGTCATTTGCTGAATGTTTTCCCTATTTAATAGCAAGTGTTATTCCTTTTTTAAAAGCTGAAGAGACGTAGAAGTTTTTAAACGTTTCTGCAGAATAAGTTCCATGAAGTTTTATTAAAAGAAAGCGCTCAAAATTAAAAAATACTTAGTAAAAATTCTTCAGTTCTACCCGTTGTCGAGCAATCTCATCAAGCTGTTAGTAGAATGTTCTGTTTCTGCTGATCATTTTAATTAATTAACATGCCCTCTAACTAGATACATCAAGAAAACGGCCCCTAGAAGCTCCAATCCGAAAAAATCTATGGAGAAGCCTAAAAATAGAGGATTTTTCAAAAAATCTTCATTCACTAATACCACCATAACGGTCAAGTTTCGGAAACCATATTATAGAACCAAATCCATCAGAAATGACCTGAATAATAACGTCCTTCAATATTCAGACCGACTTTCCCTGTAACCCTGTACTAAGCTACAAGTTCACAATCTTTGCTTTTTCAATTTAAAAAACAAAAATGGCTATTGTTTTATTTGGAACGAAGGTGGACTTAATGCTGAAGAATTTGTTTCCATTTGGGTAGACTTTTTAAATAACAAAGTAATATCTGATATTGCTAAAGATAAAATTATAACAATTATAATATACAGTGGCGGTTGCACCTACCAAAACAGGAAATGTATTTTATCCAACGCTCTCTCAAATATTGATATAAAACACAAGAATATAATCATTGAACAAAAATTCCTAGAAGTAGGTCATGCCCAAATGGAGGTAGACTCTATGCATTCCACTATAGAACGTCATCTTGAAAGTAAAGTTATAAACGTACCAGCTGAATACATATCTATTGCAAAACATGCCCGGAAATTACCAGCCTCTCATATATTGTGAAATATTTGGACAAAATACAATTTTATAAAAGTATTCGCCCAGAAAGATCCAAAGGGGATCCTAAGTTGACTGATATTCGAGCTCTACGTTATGAAAGCAATGGATCCATTCTGTATAAAACTTTTTATAAGGATGGCTGCTCGGATGGCTGGCAACTTTTACCGCAGATGTAATAATTGGGAATTACTTATTCAAAAGTACATGGATTATTTAAATTCAAATGCATTGCCTGAATGGAAAGAAAATACTTCATCTACATTGTATTAATCTGCAGGTGTTCAACGGATGTCGTTTATTTTAATGATCATGATAAGTTCGACGAAAAGACCACCCATGGGCTCGATAAGTAACGTCTAAAAAGCAAAGTTGTCCATTTGCAACATTGTAGTGGCTGAAATTGTTTATGTCTACGGTAGATAGGGCCAGTTTCATGGGAACATTTTTGAAGTAAGAATTTGCTGTTTAAGCGTCTGGATGCGCACTCTTGAGCTGTAGATTCTTTTTGAAAGGGGGGTAGGGTTTACTTTTGGAGATCAAGGAAAAATGAGAGTTAGTTACTCAGCGAGAGTGGAGTTACTCGGGAAAACGGGAGTTCCTCGGCGAAAATGGGACCCACGAAGGGTGAAATCGGACGACGGTTTCGAGGGCGGTGTAGGAAACTAGTGTTGTAATTTTTCAGTAGAGGATTTCTGTTAGATTTCGGTTTAAGGGGGTAACTGTGTTAGATCGTACAAACAAGTGTTTAAGAAGTTTATTTTAAGTAGAGTTAAAAAGCCGTAGGTTGTGTTTCGAGTGCGAATAAAAATGCCAATATCGTGTGTGGGTGGTTTAGTTTCCGAACAGGTACAAAAGAGAAACTAGGCGGTTTGCAGACCAAGGTAGGAAAATTCAATTCAAAACTTTAACCCCTATGAATGTGGATGGCATTATTGTAATTCCCAATATTATTGATATCTCGATCCGAAGTTGATTTGATATACGTTCGATTTTACGTACGAAATTTGAATATTAGTTGTAACTGATTATCTGACCCCTCGTACATTTTCGATTGGCATGTTGATGGGAAGTAACAGTTGAATTGTTTGATTTAATTTACGATTGTGAGAAGAACCATCTTCAAAAAATTATCACTTGTTTTAAAAGCGTCTTTTAGTGCTTGTGCTGTCGAATCTTTGACCATGACTTCTCGTACTCCTCCTACTCCATCTACCGGCTCTGCTGGTAGTATTGTCTCTAACCCTCCAGCAAACCCCCAAGCTGGAGCAGCTCCAGGAGCTCAAGGTCTTGCTGGTATCCCAAGACTTCCCCCTGTAGCACCACAAAATAGAGGTGGTAACCCCCCTGCTCCTGTTCCGCAACCTCAACCTGTCGCTGCAGTTGCCAGAGCAGTACGCGGTATGCTGTAGTGTATCATGATGCACTAAAAGCCAACCCGATGCTTAAAGACTTCATGCTCTTTAACCTAGGAGTGTACCCTTTCAATGGTGATTGGGACTTTGAGGGTATTGGCACTGTAGGGCTAATTGCCAACATCGGAAGGGCTATTGAGATGAACAAATATCCCAAACTAAAACTAAGTGAACGATAGATGCTTTATTTGGATGTTCTTTTGATGTTTGTGCAAAGTACGATTTTATGTACGCATTTTACCATCATTTTTCTTTCTTAAATATAATTTGTTCTCTTAAAAATTTCGAGGTTTTCTTTCCTGAATACCTGTTCCTCAGAAAAATAAGACAAAAGACTCTCTCTTAGTGCAGAGAGCATGAATCAAGGCCTTTTCGGGAAATAGATAGATAAAAATTGGTGACAGCGAATAAGGGTAGAAACCCCAGGTTTTAGTACGAATTGGTGACAGCGGAATATAGAAAATACGATTAAATAAAGAATAGAACACCCCAGTTTTATTACACTTCGCGAATCGTGATTTCTTCCTTGTAAGACTAGTGATCATTGATAAATGAATGTATAGATGGGACACTTCCCTACCCCCACCTAAAGACATATTTCGTGTTCCGGATAAAGACACAAGCTCCGCCACCGTCGCTATTTTCAGCTGATGTTTACGTTTTCCATCATTATTTATTTTCAATTGTACTTCAGTTAAATATAGTGCCTTCAAAATGAGGAAATGTTGTGATAATACAAGTAGTACGATATATCGCTTTCCCAAAGATTTACATTCTCTTGAATTGTGGATGAAAATCATCTTTCCGGATGAATGATGTGTTGAAAAACCATAATTAATGATTATTAATAACTTTTTTTGTTTTTAAGATACTGGAAATTCTAGTACTGAGATGTTGCGAGCAGTTGTCAAGGTGTCATGGGAGGAAGTGTTTCAGCAGCAAGGCAAAATGTTATACCAGGCCAGAGGTAGGATTTGTTCTTACCAAGAACGGTTAGCTGAGGCAGAACACATGATGTCAACGGATAATTTTCATCAATACTGCAATTAGCCAACGTATCAGTTTATCAAAAGCCAGATTATCTGATTGTTGAGAGGATTTAACAACAGGTTGCTAGACAACTTGAAATCTTGTTTGACAATGGCCCAAGAGAATGTGCTTTTTATACCAAGTTTAGTTTTCCTGAAAAGGTTGCATGGAATAGGAAATCACCTCACCAGGTGCACCCTCGTTTACATGAGTGGTGCAATATGGAAAATAATTTTGAAAAATGAGCCATTCAAAACATGCAAACTTTGTAGGAATAACTTACTAGCTCATAATAGTGAATCAAAAGATCTGATGAAAAAATTTCGAAATTTCTATCAACAAATCGAGAAAACGACTTCATAGATCAGATTAAACTTCATACGAAACGGAAATTTGATTCAAAAAAAGAAGGTTAAGTGGGGTTTAATATGAAAAATAGTGCTTTTTTTGTTGAATGTTATTTTATTGTCCCTGTGGTCAATAGTGCATTCAATTATCGTTTATTCATAGTATACATTTTTTTCAATGTTATGTATAGTCCCTGTGACTAGTAGTGGTTTTTCTGTGTGATTCTGAATATTTTTTTTTTCGATTTATTCACTTAATGTCATGTTTAGTTTTTGTCAATGCATTTGCCTTTTTTGGGGTCATAAATGAATACTACTATTGTCTCATATATTCAATTGATTTGAATTTATAGTTTCTATTTCCATTTGCACCCTTTTTTGTTATTAATCTTTCTGAAATACTCCTTCATTTGGCATTGTAATCACTAAAGAATTATATTATAATTTCAATACAGAATTATATTGAACTACCAATATCAAGCTATTGTATTATTTCTTTGTACAAGGGCATAATTTATATCACTCATGAGCTGAAATATTTAGATATACCTTAAAATGTTTTTCCTTTGGTAATTTGTATGAATTCATCAAGTTACTTTCAGAGGTTAACAAATTCAAAGGATTATCTAGATATTTTACAGAATGGGTGATATTATTATGCTGTACAGAATACGCCACTGAAAAATTCAAAGTTCGCGCCAACCAAGGCACTCGGTGAAGCAGGAAACTGCATTACCGACGACAAGTTGTTAGTACCGGGGATAAACACCAGGATTCAAATCAAAATCGAACTTGCTGTTTACGAGGCCCATCTATACATTCCTTTATCTATGTTAGTGATTTAACGCAATTGCACGAAAATCGACGTAAAATCACTCTCCGTAAGTTTGAGGACTTGCAGGAAATCGAAAAGACTCTTCCATCTGACTTTCATAAATATTACGAATAATTTACCTTATGAATAGGTTATTTTTTGATTTTGGTGGTTGTAAGAATTTTGTTGATTTACTTACATATTGTTTATAAAATAGTAAATACTGTTCCTTGTTTGAATACTGGTTGTATTGTTTAACTTTCCATAAAAAATATTTCGATTTGAACTGATTGAATTGATTATAAAAAATTACGAAAAGCACTGCCGTGAAGGCAGGAGCTTTTGAGCGCTCGTACATCCACCTTGTAGGTAGATTCGCATTTTCCAGTTTTGGAAATCAATTGAAGGAATTTTTGACAGCTCTCAAATAAAATTTTAAACTTAGGCGAAACTCCCGACTTCATATTCGCGATCCAAACCCACCCTGAAAATTTCAAGTTCCTAGGCCTCTCCGTGCAAAAGTTACAATATTCTATGGTTTCTATGGTTCTGGTTATGCGATCTGGACAAAATATTGCTTCAATACATTATTCTCGATTAAAATACAAAATTTCATCTCGATCGAATCCGTAGTTCCGAATTTATCGAGAAAACGAAATTTCAAACGACCGTATTTACGGAACTCCTTGTATAATGTTGCTCATAGATGAACGTGATCACGACATTCGAGATCCACACCTATCCTGAAAATTTCAAGTCCCTAGGCGTTTCCATTCAAAAGTTACAATTTTCTATGGTTTCTATGGTTCTGGTCATGCGATCTGGACGAAATTTCACACGTAGCTTGAACACCTCATTTTCCATTTGAGTGCAAATTTTCATCTCGATCAAATCTGTAGTTTTCAAGTAATCAGGACAACAAAATTTCAAACGGCCATATTTACGGAACCCCTGGTGGAATTCTGCCCATTAACGAACTTAACCGAGGCATTTGGGATCTGAACCTACACTGAAATTTTCAAGTCTCTAGGTTGATCCGTTCGAGAGTTATCGTGCTGACGGACGGACGGCCGGACGGACGGACGGACGGACAGACTCGAATTTTCCGACGGATTCGTCATCAGTGAGTCGAACATAGTCGATTGAGACCATTTTCGGCTCAAAATTCGAAAAATACAGACATCGTGACGAAATGATATAGCCCTCGTGTAAGTAGTACGAGCGCTCAAAAACTTCATTACGAAAAGCTGCTAAGTAATTATTTTCCTGAATTTTTCGACCTGTGCCTGAGATATTCTACTATTAAAACTTACAGAATAACTAGAATCATCAATGGAAACAACGGCATTTTCAGAATCTTCATATTATGTAAAATAGAAAAGATATCTTTCAGTTTTTTCTCTCTCCTGTAAACTATGTAGAAATGTACAGGTTTACGAATTAGGCCGACGATATGTGAATGCTCAATCAAGTGAAAAATCTAACTTCAAAGTAATCAAAAATTCGTGCATGAGAATATTTTAAAAATTTCGATAATTCGGTCAAAAACGGGGTAGAAATGAAGTCGATGGTCAACATGAAATGGATATG
Organism: Aphidecta obliterata; assembly: GCA_963966015.1. Lineage (NCBI taxonomy): Eukaryota > Metazoa > Arthropoda > Insecta > Coleoptera > Coccinellidae > Aphidecta > Aphidecta obliterata. The sequence continues at coordinate 36,042,543 of OZ014427.1, forward strand.
AGTACACCAATGCACTATAATGCAATGTTGAATTTTTATATAAAATGATTTACAACTTGATCATTTACCCACATCATATACAGTAAAGGATAAAGAAAAATTAGGAAAATATGAAATGAGCAGTTAGTTACTGTGCTTCCAGGCCATCATGTTCGTCCTCCTCGTACCTCGTGTCCTCGAGTCCATTTTTTCTCATTAATCTCACTTCACTCACTAATACGAAATCAGTTTATTGCCTTCTAAATTTAAATTTCAAAACGTTGAAATGGAATTGATTCAAGTTCATGAAACATTGTAACTGCAATTACGCCATAACGAGGCACATACTTGGTCTAGCTTCTAAAACTTACTGAGGAAGCTAACGAACAACGAACTACAACCAAAAAGTAACAACTGTTTGCTCTCTTTGCTACAACTACTAAACTCCAAACTGAATTGAATTGCAAAAACAAATCAAACACGAACGTCACGATTGTCACGAACATTAGGATGCGCTTGCGCAATATGGCGACTGGCAGTAAACGACGAACATCACGTGACGATCTCGTAGATCAAGTAATCATTGAAATCATTCCTTTATCTATGACCAGTAGTTCCAACTAAGGTTTGTGGAAACTATCGGGTGCAGTCAAAAACATTGTGGGATAATAGGGAAAAATCACGGACCGCTAGATGGCGCTGAAAATTACATCATAACAAGTAAATCAAATATTTTTTATAAGATTGCGGAATTAATAATAATGCCTATGAAAGTCGAGATAACCACTTACGATAAAAAAAATCATCTTTCAAGAAATGCTTGCTTCAATAAGATTTTCTGCCGTTTTTTAACTGGCTTGGGTCAACGGAAATTTATGCAAAGAAATTTCAGAAGAACTATGTGATGTGCATTGAGGAACAGAGCACTTTTTTCGTGATCTTATTCTCACATTACCTCTTACAATCCGCTGCAATTTTAGCTTGTATACAGTTTATTTGAAACAATTGTCATTATCACCTAAATATATCACTTTCGATACATAAATAACTCAAAATCATACAAATATTTCACAATTTTTCCATATAAACACACACGTTAGTTTGTTGTTCATCACCCGGGTAGTTCAAAGGATTAAAAGTAGATGTCGCCCCCTCTGTGATTTTTCCCTATAAATTGATGTCGCTATCCATGAATCGAAATCGATGCAACAAGCAACAAATTCCTTCAGACAGAAATCTTCATTCTTGTAGGATTCTCTATTTGTAGAAATGTTTTGGTTTCTGCACCGCTAGGGTAATCTATCCATCATGTCAACAGTTGGGTATTTCCGTCAGCGGATGAATTTTAGGTACATGTTGACTCTCACATTATTAATTCTCTTCGAACGAAACTTGTTAATATTCACAATATGTTCGTTTGAACTGTCGATTTCAACCTTGATTTCCTTCACCTGAGAGCGCATCCACCATTTTCTGGTAGTTAATTTTTTGTTCTTAGGAATCCTACTTTCTGATTTCTAGCCTCATAATATGTATTTCCTGCAGTTCCAGGATTTTAGAACTAAAAGTTCTATCCCGATATCATACTTCCGTTCATTCTGGACAGTGAAAAAAAAATGGAATATTTACACTTGGAAATGGGAGAAAGTGACGACTTCGAAATATTTCCCAGCCCCACGACAGGTTTTTTTCCAGATTTCGAAAAATTTCTCAGTATTTCAACATAACAGGTACTCCTGTCAGATCAATTATAAAAAGCACATCCGTGAAGTCAGAAGCTTTAGAGCGCTCGTTCATCAACCTTGTAGGTAGATTCGCATTTTCCAGTTTCAGAAACGAATTCAAAAAATGTTTGACAGCTGTCAAAAATTTTCAAACTAAGGCGAAACTCCAGACTTCACGTCTTAGGTAATTTTTTGAGTGAGTCGAACTTTGTCGATTGAGAACATTTTCCTTTGATAATTCGCTAGAATTTTCTACGGTATCTATGGTCTTAGTAATGCGATCTGGAAGAAAGTTCCCACGTAGTTATTCTTCATCTACGTGCAAAATTTCATTCCAACCCAATGAGTAGTTTCGACTGCGAAATTTGCAATCCGAACCTACCCTAAAAATTCCCTAGGCCTTTCTGTTCGAAAGTTATAATTTTCTATGGTTTCTATGGTTCTAGTCATGCGAGCTGGGAAAAATGTAGCTTGAATATGTAATTCTCCATTAAAATACAAAATTTCGTCACGATCGAATCCGTAGTTTTGAAATTATCCAAGAAAACTAAATTTCAAAGGACCATATTTACGGAACCCCTCGTCTTATTCTGCTCATTGATAAACGTGATCGTGACATATTCAACATCGTGACGAAATGATATAGCTCTCGTGTAAGTAGTACGAGCGCTCAAAAATATTTTGAACGGCCATATTTACGGAACCCCTAGTCTAATTTTGCTCATTGATGAACGTGACCGCGACATTTGCGATCCAAACCTACCCCGAAAATTTCAAGTTCCTAGACCGTTCCCTTCGGAAGTTATGATTTTCGATTATTTCTATGGTTCTGGTCATGCGATCTGGACAAAATGTTGCTTCAATATATCATTCTCGATTAAAATACAAAATTTTATCCCGATCGAATCCGTAGTTTCGAAATTATCGAGAAAACAAAATTTCGAACGACCTTATTTACGGAACCCCTAGTATAATTCTGCTCATTGATGAACATGAACGCGACATTTCAAATCCACACCTATCCTGAAAATTTCAAGTCCCTAGGCCTTTCCGTTCGAAACTTATAATTTTCTATGGTTCTGGTCATGCGATCTGGAAAAATGTCGCTTGAATATATTATTCTCTATTGAAATAAAAAATTTGGTCACGATCGAATCCGTAGTTCTAAAATAATAAAGAAAACTAAATTTTGAACGACCATATTTATTTAGTCTAATTCTGCTCATTGATAAACGTGACTGCGACATTCGAGATCCACACCAATCCTGAAGATTTCAAGTCCCTAGGCCTTTCCATTACTAAGTTATAATTTTCTATGGTTTAAATGGTTCTGGTCATGCGACCTAGACAAAATTCTGCATGTAGCTTGAACACTTCTTCATCTGATTGCAAAATTTCACCTCGATCGAAATAATAAGAAGAACAAAATTTCAAACGGCCATATTTACGGAACCCCTGGTCGAATTTTGCCAATAACGAACTTAACCGCGGCATTCGAGATTCGAGCCTACCCCAAAAATTGCAAGTTTCTAGGTCGTTCCGTTCGAGAGTTATCGTGTATACGGAGGGACGGACAGACTCGATGAATTCGTCATTAGTGAGTCGAACTCAGTCGATTGAAACCATTTTCGGCTGAAAATTCGAAAAAAACAGACATCGTGACATAGCCCTCGTGTAAGTAGTACGAGCGCTCAAAAAGATGAAAATAACAACGCCCATCTGCTTTTTGTGCAATCTTTTACTGAAAATACTAGAAATATTTTTTATGATTCCTCATTTTGAAGAAAAACTTCGATGAGGGCGAAAAGTAGGTATTCAATTCTACTTCTTCGGATACGTGAGTCATAATTCCCAAGTCTATAAATAAACTTATCATTTTGCCACTCTGCATTCTTATAAATAAATTGCGAATACATATTTGGAACCGATTGATAAGTACCGTTGTGTACCTATACCCAATGTTGCCGGATTTAAGGCCTCTGTTTTTTAGGAATCAGACTCGATATACAGAGTGCGACGCCGGCGTCGCCAACCATCAACTCAGGGAACTGAAACTGTATATACAGATGAAGAAATCCGAACGGAACGAGATCCGATCGAAAATTTCAAAAATGAGTGCAACATGGGTCTGTGAGTTCTGTGACCCATATACACGTAAAACAATAGGCGACACCCGTTTTCGGATCTCGTCTTGCCAAACGGATCTCGGACTGTTCGGGAAGAATCATGAACGGATCTCGTTCAGTTCACAATATAATATATATAATTTTACTTTTCTTTGAAATCGGCAGTAAAAATCGGACCCTTTTACGGTTTATAAGTTCATTATCGCTTTCGAGATGATTAAATTCATTGCACTACGAGCGAGCACGTCTACGGCCGAGGTTCCGTTTTTCATTTTATCTATTCGCTTTGTCGGCGTCGCCCCTTGTTTTGCCATCTGTGATTTTTCCACAATGTGTGATAGTGTGGAGGAATTGGCAGAGTGTGATATCTGTAAACAATAAATATCCTTCAAGTCGACGATATCGAATTTGAAAAAAAAGTATATCAAATTCGCGTTCAGACTGGAGAAGCAGGAGAAGATCTGATCGAAAGAATAAATTTGTGTTGTGCAGTAATGCATCAGAAACGTTGTGAACTTCGAAGGTTTGTAGATTCAGTGCGAAAACGATGTGTAAAAGGTATTGAACAAGGAGGAGGACAATTAGAACAACTGTTATAAGTACATAGTAGTAGTCGTCTTTCTTCACATGTTTTCATAAAATTTGTTTTATTAAAATTTAGTTTATTCCTTCAAATTATTTTGATTCGACAGATAAATTCATGATTTCCATGAAAATAACTGCAATATTCAATCATAAAAATCATAAAATCATAAAAATTTAACCATTGGAAAAATATGACTGGTTTTGTTCAATTCAGAATCGTGACATTCATCTCCTTACCACGCCCGCAATAAAAATTTTTTTGGCAGACAGAAATTGTTATCTTGTAGAAAATTTAATGCTTTTTTCAAATATGTGGTCAAATCTGAAGAGGCTCTAAGGATAACTGAAGTATAATCGATTTTATGGAAAAACTTGAAATATTTCGTAAAATCAAGAAATGTTAAATTGAAGAATAACCGTCAACATTTCGACCATGTGTTATATAACATTTTTTGTTGCAAATCTTATGTATGATCTCCCCCTGTAGTTTGGCCCTTTTAAAAGTAGAGACCCTGTATACAAAAAAAAAACACTCTACTGTGAACATTTTACCGGTTGCAAAACCGAATGCTAGTGCTAAGGAAAATGAAGAAATTACAAGTGGTACCAGTTCTTCGCCTTTTCCTGATGAGTGTCCACAGGCACTAGTCAAAGGGTAGGTACAAAACCACATTTGATTTTTCTTAAATTGATACATTCTTCAACGATTATGTTTAGATGATATATTACTTCAAGTATGTATGTATATCAAATATATCTAAATTTAGAAATTAGACAAAGAATAGTCAAGTGCTATGTTTGGCCTGTACTGTTGTATGGAGTGGAGGCGTGGACGCTTAAGATATCAATAACTAATCGCATAGAGGCGCTAGAAATGTGGATACATATGCGAATGTTAAAAATACCGTGGACAGCACATATAACAAACGAAGAAGTGCTGAGGAAAGTCAACAAAGACAGGGAACTATTCAGGTCTATCGAACGTAGAAAGATAGCTTATTTGGAGCATATATTGAGAGGTGATCGATATCGTATTTTACAACTGATCCTCAAGGGAAAAATATAGGGTCGACGGGGTGTAGGCCGAAAACAGATGTCTTGGCTGAGAAACATCCGAGCCTGGACAGACATACGAAACGCAGGTCAACTTTTCCACATGGCAGAAGATCGAGAAGCCTTTGCTATGATGATCGCCAACGTCGGATAACTCTGATATGGCACATAAAGAAGAAGAAGAAGTATATCAATTTTTTTCCTGATTACAATCATGAGCTCAATGGAAATTTCTTCATCGTTCTTCAAATAAAGTGTTTAAAAGATTGTACAGACGAAAATGTTAATTTAATAATTTATTTTCAGAATGAGACAGCTGTTTCAGCGGATCCAAGTACTTCAACTACTTCAAGCCACAATGAAAGTCATATTGAAAAGAAAAAATTTCAGCCAACTATTTTATCCTATATTCCAAAGGTCTCGATCAATACGAAGAAAAAAATCGATACTGAGTTGCTGAAAATATTTTATTTTGACTTTAAACCATTCAGAGTAGTAGAAGGCATTGGATTCAGGGCATTTGTCAGGGCTCTGAACCCGTCGTATGAGCTTCCCACTAGAAAAATAATTTCGAGTAGTTACATTCCGGGCCTGTACGAAGAATGTCTCATAAAAACTAAAGAATTCGTGAAAATGGTAGAAAACGTTTCTCTCACGACCGATTGCTGGACTTCTATGAACAATTACAGTTTTATCGGAATCACAGTCCACTCCATTGATAAAGAATTTAAATTTCGATCGGTTTTTCTTGAATGCTCGGTTTTCAACGAATCACATACAAGTGGAACCTTGGCAAAAGAACTGCATAGCGTGACTGGAGAATGGGGTTTAGAAAATAAAATAATTTTTGCAATTTCGGATAATGCTGCCAATAAAAAAAGTGCTATTGTTAATAATTTACAGTGGAAATTTTTCGGGTGTTATGCGCACACTTTAAATCTCATGGTTAAAGATGCACTGATGTCGGTCAAAAAATTAGTAGAGAAAGTTCGAATAGTGGTTTCTCTTTTCAAAAGGAGCCCAAAAGCGACCTCAAAATTAGAAAACTCTCAAAAGAATGCCGGCATCATTACTCCTAAAAAACTTATTCAAGATTGTTGAATTATACGAATAATACGATTCACTTGAATACAAAAATCGAACTTATCGATTATACTGTGCCCACGTGCTGTGATCCATATCAGAAGACGCAAGTCAGCATCCAGATGTTGAAATATAAAAATGGGTCGATATGCGAATATTGGGAATTCGAATTAGTTCGTATCGTACAGCGTTCACATATGCAGTTATTAAATTATCCAAATACAATATCACTAGTTTTATTCCGAAGTAAATACCCTAACCCAATAGGTTATGCGCCCAGCACGTGTCTGAAGAAAATAAGTGATAAAAACATTGAGAACAAAGTTTGGAGTTAATTAAAAAAAAAAACCTCAAATCTGAGATCAATCAAGTGTGACGTATACTGAAATATTTGGATTTCAAAAATGGAATCGAATGTTACAACAAAAAGAAATAATCAACAATTTAATGGTGAGCGATATAGTATCATGAAATTTCGAATTAAATCTTTGTTGTTGGAATTACAAGTTTTGGACGTGATAGAAAATGAAACATGATCCTGATGAGGATTGGAAGAAAAGAAATTTGACAGCAAAAAGTACTATCGTTGAATATTTAATTTTTGAGCTTCGCTCGAGATAATGATTCAGCAAAAAAATTTATCAAGAACTTGGATGATATTTATGAAAGAAGAAGCCTGGCATCACAACTCGCTTTACGAAAACAGTTGCTCGAATTGAAATTGAAATCCGGGCATTCGCTACTTCAGCATTTTGCATGCTTCGATGGAATAATAGCCGAACTGATTTCCGCGGGAGCAAAACTTGACGAAATGGACAAAGTTTCACATTTACTGTTAACATTGCCTGCATCTTATGATGGAATGATAACAGTATTAGAGACTCTTGGTGAAGACAATCTCAATCTTGCTTTCGTAACAAGATTGTTAGATCAGGAAGTAAAATTAAAAAATGAATCCTCCACAGAAATGAAAATTTTGCATTTTGATTAAAGAAATATTTCTGGAACACCTGGAACCAACCGAAGAAATTGGAAAAATTCAAAGCATCCAAGAAGGAAGTTCACTAGGCAACAAACAAACCGTTCTCCCTACAAACTATCAAACTTAATTAATGTGTGACCATTGTGGACGACGAAATCATCTCAGAAATGATTAATGAATAATAATGGCTGTTTATCTGAATTGAACGAATTCAAAAATGAAAATTGAAAAATTTCACGAGACAAACTAATAAGCAAGCTAACAAGACAATTCATGTATCCCAGATACCAACGAAATTTATCACTTGCAATCGTAGACCGGTTTCGATCCATTTCAGATCTCATCAGTACGACTATGCAACGTGATAAACTCGATGAATGAAACAAAAGATCTTAAAACATAAGGTAACGTGGCACTGAGAAAAATTTCCCGAACCACGCCACCTGTCCGTTCCAAAGTCAACTGTCTCAAATATCTGTAGATCAAAAACTTGATACGAAATACACATGTATGACAACGCCGTAAACATTACGAGCGTAAATAGTCACACATCGTTCATCGAGTTTATCACGTTGCATAGTAGTACTGATGAGATCTGAAATGGATCGAAACCGGTCTACGATTGCAAGTGATAAATTTCGTTGGTATCTGGGATACATGAATTGTCTTGTTAGCTTGCTTATTAGTTTGTCTCGTGAAATTTTTCAATTTTCATTTTTGAATTCGTTCAATTCGGATAAACAGCCATTATTATTCATTAGTCAATTATTCAGACGAATAAGGCTTCAGCTTGAATCCGTTGAATTCCTTGTGTGACTATTTACGCTCGTAATGTTTACGGCGTTGTCATACATGTGTATTTCGTATCAGGAGAGCCGATAAGACAGTTTTTGATCTACAGATATTTGAGACAGTTGACTTTGAAACGGACAGGTGGCGTGGTTCGAGAAATTTTTCTCAGTGCCACGTTACCTTATGTTTTAAGATCTTTTGTTTCATTCATCGAGTTTATCACGTTGCATAGTCGTACTGATAAGATCTGAAATGGATCGAAACCGGTCTACGATTGCAAGTGATAAATTTCGTTGGTATCTGGGATACATGAATTGTCTTGTTAGCTTGCTTATTAGTTTGTCTCGTGAAATTTTTCAATTTTCATTTTTGCATTCGTTCAGAAATGATTGTTTTTATTACAAACAAATGATGAGCAAGCAAGTTGAACGACCGACCACTATTCAAAATATCCAGACTACCATCGATGAACAGGGAAGTTTTGCTTTTATGATGTCCAATCTAAAAGCATGTCCATATTCAGACTTTTCAGAAATCTGTAATATTAGTTTATTCTTAGATTCTGGTGCAACTGATCATGTTGTTAACAGGAATGATGTATTCAGTACTTATATGGTATTATCTACACCAATAAAGATAGGCATAGCCAAAAATGGTATGTCGGTGCTTGCGATTGGAAAGGGCAGCATGAAGATTACAATCAACTTGGGCGTTATGGGCACGTAGGATAATGTCCTATATTCACCAGAGGTACCCCACAACCTTCTCTCAGTCCATCGTATCCAGAAAGCTGGGATGACGGTTATTTTCGACCAGGAAGGAGCGAAAATCATGCAAAACGACCAAGTTATATTGACAGGTAAAATTTCGAATAATTTGTTCGTGGCAGTTTTTGATCTGCATTAAAAACACCGCCGTGAAGACAGCGGCCAAACTTGGCAGACCAAATCTCCGGAAATACCCGATCGACCAGTGGCGTGCCGAAATTATATTTATCGACTATTACGATAATTATAAGTTTTTTTTCGGGACCAATGGAAATAATACATTAATTATTTACCAAGATAACATGTAACATGAAATACAAATGGAAATTGTTTATAATGGTAAATAATAGAAATGTTAAGCCGAGTGGCCGATTCTTACACAGCTCGACATTTGAAAAATTCTGTTCATATAGAAGCCAAGCCGTAGTTCTAGCATCACCAGATTTTCACAGAATGTTTCTCATTGCAATGCTATCATTTCGTGAAAAAATGGTTGACTTCTCTTAGGATCCAGGGGTTGAAATTTCAACCCTAAAATTTCAAAAATTAGTTTTATATAGAAGCCGCCGTTCTAGCATCACCAGATTTCCACAGGATGTTTCTCATTACAATACTAGTATTTCGCGGAAAAATTGTTGACTTCTCTTGAAATCCAGGGGTTGAAATTTCGACCCTTAAATTTCAAAAATTTATTTTATATAGAAGCCGCCGTTCTAGCATCACCAGATTTACACAGGATGTTTCTCATTGCAATACTAGTATTCCGTGAAAAAATGGTTGACTTCTGTTGGGATCCAGGGGTTGGAATTTCAACCCTTAAATTTCAAAAATTTGTTTTATATAGAAGCCGCCGTTTTAGCATCACCAGATTTTCTCAGAATGTTTCTTATTACAATACTAGTATTTTGTGAAAAAATGGTTGACTTCGCTTTGGATCCAGGGGTTGACATTTCAACCCTTAAATTTCAAAAATTTATTTTACATAGAAGCCGCCGTTCTAGCATTACCAGATTTTCACAGGATGTTTTTCATTGCAATACTAGTATTTCGTGAAAAAATGGTTGACTTCTCTTGGAATCCAGGGGTTGAAATGTCAACCCTTAAATTTCAAAAATTTGTTTTATATAGAAGCCGCCGTTTTAGCATCACCAGATTTTCTCAGAATGTTTCTTATTACAATACTAGTATTTCGTGGAAAAATGGTTGACTTCGCTTTGGATCCAGGGGTTGAAATTTCAACCCTTAAATTTCAAAAATTTATTTTATATAGAAGCCGCCGTTCTAGCATTACCAGATTTTCACAGGATGTTTTTCATTGCAATACTAGTATTTCGTGAAAAAATGGTTGACTTCTCTTAGGATCCAGGGGTTGAAATTTCAACCCTTAAATTTCAAAAATCCTTTTCATATAGAAGCCGCCGTTCTAGCATCACCAGATTTCCACAGGATGTTTCTTATTACAATACTAGTATTTCGTGAAAAAATGGTTGACTTCTCTTGGGATCCAGGGGTTGAAATTTCATCCCTTAAATTTCAAAAAAAATTCAGATATAGAAGCCGCCGTTCTATCATCACCAGATTTTCACAGGATGTTTCTTATTACAATACTAGTATTTCGTGAAAAAATGGTTGACTTCTTTTGGGATCCAGGGGTTGAAATTTCAACCCTTAAATTTCAGAAAAAATTTTGATATAGAAGCCTTCGTTCTAGCATCACCAGATTTTCTCAGAATGTTTCTTATTACAATACAAGTATTTCGTGAAAAAATGGTTGACTTCTCTTGGGATCCAGGGGTTGAAATTTAAACCACTAAATTCGAAAAAATTTTTGGTATAGAAGCCGCCGTTCTAGCATCACCAGATTTTCACAGGATGTTTCTCATTGCAATACAAGTATTTCGTGAAAAAATGGTTGACTTCTCTTGAGATCCAGGGGTTGAAATTTCAACCCTTAAATTTCAAAAAAAATTCAGATATAGAAGCCGCCGTTCTAGCATCACCAGATTTCCACAGGATGTTTCTTATTACAATACTAGTACTTCGCGGAAAAATGGTTGACTTCTGTTGGGATCCAGGGGTTGGAATTTCAACCCTTAAATTTCAAAAATTTGTTTTATATAGAAGCCGCCGTTTTAGCATCACCAGATTTTCTCAGAATGTTTCTTATTACAATACTAGTATTTCGTGAAAAAATGGTTGACTTCTCTTGAGATCCAGGGGTTGAAATTTCAACCACTAAATTCCAAAAAATTTTTGGTATAGAAGCCGCCGTTCTAGCATCACCAGATTTTCACAGGATGTTTCTCATTGCAATACTAGTATTTCGTGAAAAAATGGTTGACTTCTCTTGAGATCCAGGGGTTGAAATTTCAACCCTTAAATTTCAAAAAAAATTCAGATATAGAAGCCGCCGTTCTAGCATCACCAGATTTACACAGGATGTTCCTTATTACAATAATAGTATTTCGTGAAAAAATGGTTGACTTCTCTTGGGATCCAGGGGTTAAAATTTAAACCCTTAAATTTCAAAAATTCTTTTCATATAGAAGCCGCCGTTCTAGCATCACCAGATTTCCACAGGATGTTTCTTATTACAATACTAGTATTTCGTGAGAAAATGGTTGACTTCTCTTGGGATCCAGAGGTTGAAATTTCAACCCTTAAATTTAAAAAAAAATTTGTATAAGGAAGCCGCCGTTCTAGCATCACCAGATTTCCACAGGATGTTTCTTATTACAATACTAGTATTTCGTGAAAAAATGGTTGACTTCTCTTGGGATCCAGGGGTTGGAATTTCAACCCTTAAATTTCAAAAATTCTTTTTATATAGAAGCCGCCGTTCTAGCATCACCAGATTTCCACAGGATGTTTCTCATTACAATACTAGTATTTCGCGAAAAAATGGTTGACTTCTCTTGAAATCCAGGGGTTGAAATTTCGACCCTTAAATTTCAAAAATTTATTTTAAATAGAAGCCGCCGTTCTAGCATCACCAGATTTACACAGGATTTTTCTCATTGCAAAACTAGTATTCCGTGAAAAAATGGTTGACTTCTGTTGGGATCCAGGGGTTGGAATTTCAACCCTTAAATTTCAAAAATTTGTTTTATATAGAAGCCGCCGTTTTAGCATCACCAGATTTTCTCAGAATGTTTCTTATTACAATACTAGTATTTCGTGAAAAAATGGTTGACTTCGCTTGGGATCCAGGGGTTGAAATTTCAACCCTTAAATTTCAAAAATTTATTTTATATAGAAGCCGCCGTTCTAGCATCACCAGATTTTCACAGGATGTTTCTTATTACAATACTAGTATATCGTGAAAAAATGCGTGACTTCTCTTGGGATCCAGGGGTTGGAATTTCAACCCTTAAATTTCAAAAATTTATTTTATATAGAAGCCGCCGTTCTAGCATCACCAGATTTCCACAGGATGTTTCTCATTACAATACTAGTATTTCGCGAAAAAATGGTTGACTTCTCTTGAAATCCAGGGGTATAAATATCAACCCTTAAATTTCAAAAATTTATTTTATATAGAAGCCGCCGTTCTAGCATCACCAGATTTACACAGGATGTTTCTCATTGCAATACTAGTATTCCGTGAAAAAATGGTTGACTTCTGTTGGGATCCAGGGGTTGGAATTTCAACCCTTAAATTTCAAAAATTTGTTTTATATAGAAGCCGCCGTTTTAGCATCACCAGATTTACTCAGAATGTTTCTTATTACAATACTAGTATTTCGTGAAAAAATGGTTGACTTCTGTTGGGATCCAGGGGTTGGAATTTCAACCCTTAAATTTCAAAAATTTGTTTTATATAGAAGCCGCCGTTTTAGCATCACCAGATTTTCTCAGAATGTTTCTTATTACAATACTAGTATTTCGTGAAAAAATGGTTGACTTCGCTTGGGATCCAGGGGTTGAAATTTCAACCCTTAAATTTCAAAAATTTATTTTATATAGAAGCCGCCGTTCTAGCATCACCAGATTTTCACAGGATGTTTCTTATTACAATACTAGTATTTCGTGAAAAAATGCGTGACTTCTCTTGGGATCCAGGGGTTGGAATTTCAACCCTTAAATTTCAAAAATTTATTTTATATAGAAGCCGCCGTTCTAGCATCACCAGATTTTCACAGGATGTTTCTTATTACAATACTAGTATTTCGTGAAAAAATGCTTGACTTCTCTTGGGATCCAGGGGTTGGAATTTCAACCCTTAAATTTCAAAAATTTGTTTTACATAGAAGCCGCCGTTTTAGCATCACCAGATTTCCACAGAATGTTTCTTATTACAATACTAGTATTTCGCGAAAAAATGGTTGACTTCTGTTGGGATCCAGGGGTTGGAATTTCAACCCTTAAATTTCAAAAATTTGTTTATATAGAAGCCGCCGTTTTAGCATCACCAGATTTTCTCAGAATGTTTCTTATTACAATACTAGTATTTCGTGAAAAAATGGTTGACTTCTCTTGGGATCCAGGGGTTGAAATTTCAACCACTAAATTCCAAAAAATTTTTGGTATAGAAGCCGCCGTTCTAGCATCACCAGATTTTCACAGGATGTTTCTCATTGCAATACAAGTATTTCGTGAAAAAATGGTTGACTTCTCTTGAGATCCAGGGGTTGAAATTTCAACCCTTAAATTTCAAAAAAAATTCAGATATAGAAGCCGCCGTTCTAGCATCACCAGATTTCCACAGGATGTTTCTTATTACAATACTAGTACTTCGCGAAAAAATGGTTGACTTCTGTTGGGATCCAGGGGTTGGAATTTCAACCCTTAAATTTCAAAAATTTGTTTTATATAAAAGCCGCCGTTTTAGCATCACCAGATTCACACAGAATGTTTCTTATTACAATACTAGTATTCCGTGAAAAAATGGTTGACTTCTGTTGGGATCCAGGGGTTGGAATTTCAACCCTTAAATTTCAAAAATTTGTTTTATATAGAAGCCGCCGTTTTAGCATCACCAGATTTTCTCAGAATGTTTCTTATTACAATACTAGTATTTCGTGAAAAAATGGTTGACTTCTCTTGGGATCCAGGGGTTGAAATTTCAACCACTAAATTCCGAAAAATTTTTGGTATAGAAGCCGCCGTTCTAGCATCACCAGATTTACACAGGATGTTTCTTATTACAATACTAGTACTTCGCGAAAAAATGGTTGACTTCTGTTGGGATCCAGGGGTTGGAATTTCAACCCTTAAATTTCAAAAATTTGTTTTATATAGAAGCCGCCGTTTTAGCATCACCAGATTCACACAGAATGTTTCTTATTACAATACTAGTATTCCGTGAAAAAATAGTTGACTTATGTTGGGATCCAGGGGTTGGAATTTAAACCCTTAAATTTCAAAAATTCTTTTCATATAGAAGCCGCCGTTCTAGCATCACCAGATTTTCACAGGATGTTTCTCATTACAATACTAGTATTTCGTGAAAAAATGGTTGACTTCTCTTGGGATCCAGAGGTTGAAAATTCAACCTTTTTTTAAAAAAAAACTTTTATAAAGAAGCCGCCGTTCTAGCATCACCAGATTTTCACAGGATGTTTCTTATTACAATACTAGTATTTCGTGAAAAAATGCTTGACTTCTCTTGGGATCCAGGGGTTGAAATTTCAACCCTTAAATTTCTAAAAAAATTTTGATATAGAAGCCGCCGTTCTAGCATCACCAGATTTACACAGGATGTTTCTTATTACAATACTAGTATTTCGTGAAAAAATGGTTGACTTCTCTTGGGATCCAGGGGTTGAAATTTCAACCCTTGAATTTCAAAAATTTGTTTTATATAGAAGCCACCGTTCTAGCATCACCAGATTATCACAGGATGTTTCTTATTACAATACTAGTATTTCGTGAAAAAATTGTTGACTTCTCTTCGGATCCAGGGATTGAAATTTCAACCCTTAAATTCCAAAAAATTTTTGGTATAGAAGCCGCCGTTCTAGCATCACCAGATTTTCACAGGATGTTTCTCATTGCAATACTAGTATTTCGTGAAAAATGATTGACTTCTCTTGGGATCCAGAGGTTGAAATTTAAACCCTTAAATTTCAAAAATTCTTTTCATATAGAAGCCGCCGTTCTAGCATCACCAGATTTTCACAGGATGTTTCTCATTACAATACTAGTATTTCGTGAAAAAATGGTTGACTTCTCTTGGGATCCAGAGGTTGAAAATTCAACCTTTTTTTAAAAAAAAACTTTTATAAAGAAGCCGCCGTTCTAGCATCACCAGATTTTCACAGGATGTTTCTTATTACAATACTAGTATTTCGTGAAAAAATGCTTGACTTCTCTTGGGATCCAGGGGTTGAAATTTCAACCCTTAAATTTCTAAAAAAATTTTGATATAGAAGCCGCCGTTCTAGCATCACCAGATTTACACAGGATGTTTCTTATTACAATACTAGTATTTCGTGAAAAATGGTTGACTTCTCTTGGGATCCAGGGGTTGAAATTTCAACCCTTAAATTTCAAAAATTTGTTTTATATAGAAGCCACCGTTCTAGCATCACCAGATTATCAC
Source organism: Aphidecta obliterata (assembly GCA_963966015.1). Taxonomy (NCBI): domain Eukaryota; kingdom Metazoa; phylum Arthropoda; class Insecta; order Coleoptera; family Coccinellidae; genus Aphidecta; species Aphidecta obliterata. Next base: position 36,058,178 of record OZ014427.1, read on the forward strand.
AGGATGTTTCTTATTACAATACTAGTATTTCGTGGAAAAATTGTTGACTTCTCTTCGGATCCAGGGATTGAAATTTCAACCCTTAAATTCCAAAAAATTTTTGGTATAGAAGCCGCCGTTCTAGCATCACCAGATTTTCACAGGATGTTTCTCAGCAATACTAGTATTTCGTGAAAAATGATTGACTTCAATTGGGATCCAGGGGTTGAAATTTCAACCCTTAAATTTCAAAAATTTGTTTTATATAGAAGCCGCAGTTTTAGCATCACCAGATTCTCACAGGATGTTTCTTATTACAATACTAGTATTTCGTGAAAAAATGGTTGACTTCTCTTGGGATCCAGGGGTTGAAATTTCAACCCATAAATTTCAAAATTTTGTTTTATATAGAAGCCGCCGTTCTAGCATCACCAGATTTACACAGAATGTTTCTTATTACAATACTAGTATTTCGTGAAAAAATGGTTGACTTCTCTTGGGATCCAGGGGTTGAAATTTCACCCCTTGAATTTCAAAAAAAATTTTGATATAGAAGCCGCCGTTTTAGCATCACCAGATTTACACAAGATGTTTCTTATTACAATTCTAGTATTTCGTGAAAAAATGGTTGACTTCTCTTGGGATCCAGGGGTTGAAATTTCAACCCTTAAATTTCAAAAATTTGTTTTATATAGAAGCCGCCGTTCTAGCATCACCAGATTTACTCAGGGTGTTTCTTCTTATTACAATACTAGTATTTCGTGAAAAAATGGTTGACTTCTCTTGGGATCCAGGGGTTGAAATTTCAACCCTTAAATTTCAAAAATTTGTTTTATATAGAAGCCGCCGTTCTAGCATCACCAGATTTTCACAGGATGTTTCTTATTACAATACTAGTATTTCGTGGAAAAATGGTTGACTTCTCTTGGGATCCAGGGGTTGAAATGTAAACCCTTAAATTTCAAAAATTTGTTTTATATAGAAGCCGCCGTTTTAGCATCACCAGATTCTCACAGGATGTTTCTTATTACAATACCAGTATTTCCTGACAAAATGGTTGACTTCTCTAGGAATCCAGGGGTTGAAATTTCAACCCTTAAATTTCAAAAATCAATTTTTTATAGAAGCCGTCGTTCTAGCATAACCAGATTCTCACAAGATGTTTCTCATTGCAATATTCACTAGCATTTTTTGAAAAAATGGTCGATCCAGGGGTTTTGTAAATAAGTTATGTCAACTAGTAATTCGTTATACAGAAAACGAAAAAGAACTTCTACTGTTGTTGTAACTGTCAAAAATCAAAAATTATCATCTATACCGCTTTCAGAAGAGAAGATGTATATAGTACTTCCCGGAACTTTCACCATGCAAAGAAACTAAGCGGACAGGTTAGAGGAATCGAAAAAAAAAATTCGGAGAGCAATTAACAAAAACAATTATCATATAAAAAAGAAATACTTCGGAAATGTAATGAAATATTGATCAATAAAACGATCAATGATCAATATGAGGAAAATTCGATCGGAAAAGCTTGCCCGTTTTGATAGAGACAAAAATGATATATTATATCGTCGCCTAAAATTGCGAAACTCCATTTGACAAAATTTTATAGGAGAAACAAAAAACACTTTCAAAGTCAGATTTTTGAACATTATTTGTGTTGACTTGAAATATATGTAATTTCATTTATTTATCTAAAGAGGAAATTTAAGGGTTGAAATTTCAACCCCTGGATCCCAAGAGAAGTCAACCATTTTTTCACGGAATACTAGTATTGTAATGAGAAACATCCTGTGAAAATCTGATGATGCTAGAACGGTGGCTTATATATGAAAAGAATTTGCAAATTTGAGGGTTGAAATTTGAACCCCTGGATCCCAAGAGAAGTCAACCAATTTTTCACGAAACATCCTGTGAAAATCTGGTGATGCTAGAACGGCTGCTTCTATATAAAACTAATTTTTGAAATTTGAGGGTTGATATTTCAACCCCTGGATCCTAAGAGAAGTCAACCATTTTTTCACGAAATGATAGTTTTGCAATGAGAAACATCCTGTGAAAATCTGGTGATGCTAGAACTACGGCTTCTATATGAAAAGAATTTTTCAAATGTCGAGCTGTGTAAGAATCGGCCACTCGGCTTAACATTTCTTCTATTTATAAACAATTTCCATTCGTATTTCATGTTACATGTTGTCTTGGTAAATAATTAATGTAATATTTCCATTAGTCCCGAAAAAAAACTTATAATTATCGTAATAGTCGATAAATATTTTTTCGGCACGCCACTGGTCGATCGGGTATTTCCGGAGATTTGGTCTGCCTAGTTTGGCCGCTGTCTTCACGGCGGTATGAAAAACAGAGTAGTATAATAAATATATGTAATATTTCGATCTATAAACTCTTGCCCGAACGTCTAGGTCATATAAATAAATATAAATTCTAAAACCTGAAGAAACTAGTTGATGATAGTTCATGCATTGAAAATATTATTACAAATAATGAAATTTGTGAAGGTTGCATATTTGGTAAACAAACTAGACTAGACTAGAATTTAAATCAAAAAACCCCAACAATAGATCTTTATTTATAGTTCACACTGATATATGTGGTCCAATATCACCTTCAACAATTGATGAAAAGAATTATTTTGTAACTTTTATTGATGACCACACACACTACAGAGTTACTTATCTGATGAGCTTGAAATCAGAGGTTTTCAAAATGTTTCAGGATTATGTATCAAAAGCGGATAGATTTCATAATTTGAAATTAGTCAATTCATATTGTGATAATGGCAGGGAATATCTTTCGAATGATTTCAAAAGTTTTTGTAGTGAAAAGGGGATAATGTATCATCTGGCAGTTCCATATACACCGCAGCAAAATGGTGTCTCAGAACGAATGAATCGCACGTTAACTGAAATGACACGTTCACTAGTTACAAGTGCGAAATTAAGTAAAAATTTTTGGGGTGAAGCAATATTAACTTCCACATATTGACATATTTGATCAATATTTCACCTACTAAATCTGTTCTGATGAATAAAACACCATATGAACTGTGGCACAATAAAAGCCATAAAATACACCACTTGAGGGTATTTGGTTCAACAGCATATGTCCATAATAAAACCAGAAGTGAACAGTTTGATGAAAAATTACGAAAAGCACTGCCGTGAAGGCAGGAGCTTTTGAGCGCTCGTACAACAAATTTTCAAACTAAGGCGAAAATCCAGACTACAAGTCAGTGCTTTAGGTGACCATTCTTTTTTTCGATAATTCGCTAGAATTTTCTACGGTCTTGGTAATGCGATCTGGACCCAATTTTCCACGTAGTTTGAATATATTATTCTTCATCTATGTGCGAAATTTCATTCCAATCCAATAAGTAGTTTCGAAATTATCAGGAAAAAAATAGTTCGAACGGCTATATTTACGGTACCTCTAGTATAATTTAGGTCATTGATGAACGTGAACGCGAAATTCGCTATCCGAACCGATCCTGGAAATTTCAAGTCCCTAAGCCTTTCCGTTCGAAAGTTATAACTTTCTATGGTTTCTATGGTTTTGATCATGCGATCTGGAAGAATTGAGCTCGAATATATTATTCTCAATTTAAATACAAAATTTCTTCACGATCAAATCTATTGTTTTGAAATTATCAAGAAAACTGAATTTCAAAGGGCCATATTTACGGAACCCCTGATCTAATTTTGCTCATTGATGAACGTGACCGCGACATTCGAGATCCACACCTATCCTGAAAATTTCAAGTCGCTAGGTCTTTCCATTACAAAGTTATAATTTTCTATGGTTTCTATGGTTCTGGTCATGCGATCTGGACATAATTTTGCATGTAGCTTGAACACGTCAAGTGCAAAATTCCTTCTCAATCGAATAAGTAGTTTCAAAGTTATCAGAAAAACAAAATTTCGAGTGGCCATATTTACGGAACCCCTGGGCGAATTTTGCCCAATAACGAACTTAACCGCGGCATTCGAGATTCAAACCCACCCTGAAAATTTCAAGTTTCTAGGACTTTTCGTTCGAGAGTTATCGTGTATACGGACGGCCGGACGGACGGACAGACTCGAATTTTTTGACGCATTCATCATCAGTGAGTCGAACATAGTCGTTTGAGACCATTTTCGGCTGAAAATTCGAAAAATACAGACATCGTGACGAAATGATATAGCCCTCGTGTAAGTAGTACGAGCGCTCAAAAATCATTCAAAGCAATACTGGTTGAATATTAACCAAATGGCTATAAATTGTGGAATATCGAGACTGGAAAATTCTTCATCGCGCGAGACGTTATAGTAGATGAAGTCATTTCAAAAACCAGATCAATATCAGATGATACAGCAAATGAAATTCCCAATAAAATTGAAAAACCTAGTACTAATTGCAATAATTTGGGCACACAACAAAACCAATTCAATCAGAACATATTAGAAGAAGTGAAAGAATTAAAAATATCCCAATGAAATCATATTCAGAAGATCATGATGATTTTAATTATTATCTATCAATGGCTAATAGCTACTTTGATAGTGTACCAAAATCATATTCTGAAATAAATGACAGAAATGATAAACATAAATGGAAAGAAGCTATAAAAGGCGAAATTCAATCACTTGAAACTAATAAAACTTGGATACTAGTTGATAAACCCAAAGATAAAGATATTATATCTTGCAAATGGGTATTCACTATTAAAATTTATGAAAAAGGTGAACCAGTGAGATTTAAGGCTAGGTTAGTTGCTAGAGGTTTTAGTCAACAATATCCGAATGATTATGATGAAACATTTGCCCCGGTTGCCAGAATCACCACTCTCAGATTCATTCTAGCATTTGCAAATCGACATGATTTGAAAATTCACCATATGGACGTAAAAACAGCATTTCTTAATGGCATTCTTAAAGAACAAATTTCCATGGAAGTTCCAGATGGTGTCAAATCAAAATTGGGTCAAGTTTGCAAATTAAATAAAGCATTATATGGCTTAAAACAGTCATCTAGATGTTGGTTTGAACGATTCGATCTCGTTCTTGAGCAAATGCACTTTGTCAATTCAAAGGTAGATCCATGCTTGCATATGGTATGTTCTAGATAATAAGAATATAACCAAGAATATTTACGTCGATATACGTCGATGATCTTGTCATTACAACAAAGAATGAATTAGTACTATCAAACTTCAAAAGTCGTCTGATGAAACAATTCAGTATGACTGATTTGAAAGAAATAAAATTATTTTCATGAATTCGAATTATTAGAACAGAAAATAATTTAACCCTAGACCAATCAGTATACCTGCAAAATAAAATAAATAAGTTTGGTATGACTGACTGTAATCCTTCTAAATCACCACTACCTACAAAATTAAATTATAGTCTTTTGAATTCTGATGAATTTTACGAAGCACCTTGTAGATATTTGATTGGTAATTTAATGTGTGCAATGTTATGTACTCGACCTCACATTTGTGCTACAATAAATATATTAAGTAGATATCAGAGTGAAAATAATAAAGAACTTTGGATTTGCTTAAAACACGTACCTACTCAGATATGTTGAAGGGACAGTAGAAATTAACATACAAAAAGTATGACTATCAGAATCTACTGGTTGGCTATGCGGATTCTGATTGGGGAAGTGATGAAATAGACAGAAAAATTACATCAGGTTACTTATTCAAACTATTTGAAAATTGTACTATTTCATGGAACACAAGAAAGCAAGGCACTGTGGCTGCTTCCTCAACAGAAGTCGAGTATATGGCTCTTTTCGAAGCAGTAAGAGAAGCTGTTTGGTTACGAAATTTATCCCACAGTATTAACCTCCAAGTATTAGAGCCCATAATTATATTTGAAGATAATAATAGTTGCATAAGCATGGCCAAAAATCCTAGTAATCATAAGAAATCGAAACATATTGATATAAAATATCATTTTTCACGTGAGCAAATCGAAAACAAAGTAATAACTCTAGAATATATTCCTACAGATGATCAGCTAGCAGGTGTTTTCACAAAAATCCTACCCACAACAAAATTAACTACTTTGAGACTTAAATTAAATTTGGAATGAATAAGAAATAACTGTATTTGTTGATTTTTCAATTTTTGTCAATAAAATTCATACAAGATTGATAAAATAAAATAAATATATCAATATTTTATATGTTTCTGAAATTGAAGTTATCTCTATTGAATCCATTAATCATTCTAAGATGTGAATATTTGTTATGTGAATCATTACAATATTATATTACTTTATGATTATACTGTTCAATTTTTGAGGGGGATTGTTGAATTATATGAATAATACGATTCACTTGAATAAAAAAATCGAACGTATCGATTCTACTGTGCCTACGTGCTGTGATCCATGTCAGAAGACGCAAGTCAGCAACCAGATGTTGAAATATAAAAATGTGTCGATATGCGAACATTGGGAATTCGAATTAGTTCGTATCGTACAGCGTTCAAGGCATAAGTAGTTATTGAATTATCCCAATACGATATCACTAGTTTTATTCCTAAGTAAATACCCTAACCCAATAAAGATGTTGCCACAAGAGGGAACTCCACTTTTTATATGGTGGATAGGTTCATCGAGGTTGAGGAAGCTGTATGTTCTACGGTGGCACTTATAGATGTGAATTTGCCTCAAAGTTTGAATTGTCAGTAGGGATCAGGTCCATTAGTCTGACCTGATCCGAAGATCAGTTCCGCGTACGGTTACCCATCCCTACCTCAAATCACTCCAAACGAATGGAAAATTCTTGAAGATTTTAGGCAAATACTAGAGCCTTTTGAAGACGCGACTCGTGCTGTAAGCGGTCAGCAATATATGACGGCATCTTTGGTTATTATAATAACAGGTGGTCTCTTAGAAATTTGACAAGAATCTGCGAAAAATATTGACCTGGAACCGGAGGTCAAAAATATCATAAAAGATTTGGAACGGGGATTAAAAGAGCGTCTCGGCAACGTAGAATTTAGCAATACGTTGGCTATATTTCATATTTCTAGATCCCTGTTTCAAATCTTATGGATTTAGGTATAACGATGCTGTAGAACGTGTCAGGAAAAATATCCTTTCTAATTTGGCTGAAATTATTTCTAAAATAGAAAGAGAAAATAGGCCGGCCAATGTAGATTCTGGGCAAAATGGAAACCAAGATTCACCGAAATTGTCCATATGGTCTTAATTAGATTAGAATCAGGGGCACAAAGGCACCGTAAAAACGATCAGTTCTAGGGCGATCACCGAATTGCAGAGGTATATGGAAGAAAAGACGTCCTAGATCGAGAAAAAGATCCTCTGTTATGGTAGCGCGAAAATCAATTTATATACCCATATTCGAGTATTCTCGTTCGCCAAAAATGCTGTGCTGTTGCTACGTCAGTTCCTTGCGAAGGCCTATTTTCGAAGGCGGGCAACATCTTGAACGAACGTAGAACACGACTGGGCGCAAAAAAAGTTAATCAACTTTTATTCTCAAATTATAATTGCAAATTATTAGAATAGCACTTTTTTCTGTGATATGTTGTTGATATGATGTTCTTTTTCATATATTTATAAATTTTTTATATCAATGATCTTTATTATCTTCGTATTTTTGTGATATTTCAAAGTTTCAACTGGATGCAGTTAATTATTTGACAAATTGATACCTACACATTTTGTCAGACCCTACGGTATTGAAAAATTTGATGTCATCTACCGTTCTACTGTTATTATTTTTGTTGGTCTTTTGTGATATTATGATTTTATTAGCCATTATTAATAGTTTCGATAATCAATGGCCGTCGTAACTTTGATTTATATGGATTTTCATATTGTATGAATGTATACAAAGAAGTCGCCATTTTTTTTTCTTATTTTCATTTCCATTTTTTGTGATAAAATGTTATCTATTACCTGATTCAACGAATTATTAATCTTCGTTCTTACATTTTTTTATGTAGATATTGTATAATACCTAACCTAACCTAACCTAACCTAACCTAATACCTAACCTAACCTAACCTAACCTAACCTAACCTAACCTAACCTGAACTACTTGATGAGTATTTTTTCCTTATTTTTTCCATTTTCTATGATTGTGATTTTTCATACCCTGTTGTTATTACCTAATTAATAGTATTAACCCTTTACCGCATGGTGTGCCATATATGGCACAAAGCGGAAATTTTTTTTTTATTTCGGCAAAATTAATTCGTAACTGCATAGAGCAGCCCATATCTGGCACATTCATAGGAAGCTGTGTGATACACGCCGAAACGCTGCGATAGGCAAAATGCATACAATTTTTTTGTCCATTCTTGATGAATCTTGTTTATTCGGCGCTACGATATTTCTTGTGCGTGCTTATTATCTCTAAAAAGTGTTTTTTTACGGCGGAAAAAATCGTTTGGTTTTATTAGTGATTTCAAGTTTCTATTTAGGTAAGTTTTAATCGGTTTGATCATCAAAAACTTATGAAAAATGACAAAAAATATATGTCCCATATATGGAACATCATGCAGTTAAGGAATCTGAAATATCTAGTATTTCCAAAACAATTTTACGGAAGAATGAATGCTGTGAGGATTCCTCATTTCGATAGTGAAGATTCCGATTTTTCGGATGAGGATGACGATGACACACGTCCACAACTTATGGTCGTATCAGAATCCAAATATGCCTCTTCTTGATACGAAACTGGCTATAGCAGACGCTCTATGTAAATCGGGAAAAGCTCCAAGACAGGGCAGTGGAAGACCAACGTTCAACAGTTATATGAAAATAAAAGGAGAAAAGGGCCAACAAAGGAAATCCCCCAAGAAGACGTGCGTAGGGTGGGGTTGATCATTTACCTCATTTGCAGGAAACTGATCGCGTTCGATGCAAATACCCGGGATGCTTGGGAAAAACTTATGTCATATGTTTTAAATGTCAAATTCCATTATGTCTAAATAAAGATAGAAACGGCTTTATGCGTTTCCATACTGAAGAAATTTTTCCGATACGCTCTATTATTATTTCCTTGTTGCATGATGTTCCATATGTGGCACAAACCAGTTTTTTCGAAAAAATTTGCGAGATTTTGAGTAAACTTTTTTTCGAATATTTTTATTTCAAATGGGAGATCAATTCCTTTCCAAATTAATTTTTGCAGCGCAAAATAAAAAATCATGCGGTAAAGGGTTAATACTAACTCTTTATCATATAATTTGTCTCATTATTCATAACTCTCAATTTCTGTTAAATCCGATTACTCGGAATGAAACGTTGGATAGACTAAATCCAAAAAACCATGGAAGATTCCCAAATAATTCCATAACAAGGTATTCTTTTGGCATCGCATCTCTGAAATCCGATATAGTCTTATTACCAATTGCGAAATGAACATTTATCAGCTGAATTCAAAACAACCATCAAAATTCGAAATTTTAAATATCGCAAATTATTCGACGCGTACAAGTCGTCCCTCTTTGCGAATGCCACTGTAGAAAAAAGTCTCCAAGTTGACTTTTCGGAGTTCGAACTATTCATTCAATATTCAATCAATCAATCTTCAATTCAATCATTCCAATATTATCTGGATCGTCCACCGATTCACCGCTTCCCGTTCCTGTTACCAAACCAAATGCCAGATGTGAAAAAATAGGTACATTAGGAACAGGGAACATGAACCCGAAAACAATAACACATTCATATTGGAACAGTTACGTGAATTTCGAACGAGGAACGCCTCGCCGCATGGATATTAGTTTCTGTTCTGCGGAACAGGTTCCGTTCTTTGTAAATAACAGGTTCCTGGAACAGTTTGGTGATACCTATTCCCAATAACCTGTTCCGTTCTTTTCGTGCCATCCCTAAATCACCAGCTCCGACGCTTGCAGCAGTAATCGAAGTGTTGCCAGTACTACTCAGTGTTGCCAGATTTTTTATATTAATTTTCTTCAACTCAACCTCAAAACTTCTTCATATTTCTGCAGTGGTGTGTAACGTTATTTTGGAGTACCTACCCACCGTTAGTAAGACCAAAGTCCAAGTAATGAATATTCGAAAATGCGTAAACTTTTAAAAGGCCAAAAAAAAAATAAAATAAATTCGAGTCGTAGCTCGATTTTACAGAAATATGTCAGAACGTATACGAAATCAACGAAATAGTCGCAAAAACATGTGATCTCAAAAAATTCTTCATATTTCAGTGGTTTTTGTAAAATATTCTTCTTTTCTTCATTAGCTCTTTTTGGAATCTAAAATTCTGCATATTGAAGAAAATTCTGCATTTCTGGCAACACTGGTACTACTACTACCTCAACTGACGTACATGTTAACACCTGTTAATATCAAAAATCAGTAGACATTACCCCATTTTTTCAATACGTCTAATGTGATTACACCTCAAGAAAAATATTCAGTTTTGATGTACGCCATGATTCCAGGAGAAAATTTCACGTAACCCTTTTCAGTGCATAAAAAAAATGATAAATATGTCAAATGCTATTTGTCGAAAAGTCATTTTGACAGTTTTTCATGGATAGCATATTCGCACGGTCTAGAAGGTCTAGAAGGCCTTTTCTGTAAATTTTGTGTAATTTTTTCAAAAATGGGTGGCATGAATCAGTCAACCAAGTAAGGTGACTTGTTAACACTCCACTAAATAAGTATTCCAAGTTATTTGGAGAAGATGGGGATTTGTCAACACATGAAAAGTCGATATATCACATTAAAGCTGTTATAGAAGGAAAAAAATTCATGAAAGATTATGAACACCCAGAAATAGATATAAAAAACACATTAGATCAAACAAGACAAAAACAGGTTTCGGTCGGAAAATAAACAAAGGTTAGCACCCATTATAAAGTCGATAATATTTTTGGGTCGTCAACATATTCCTTTTAGGGGTCATAGAGATCGTGGACCTCTTGTTACCGAAGATACCTCTGAAGGTGAGGGTAGTCTAGCTAATAATGAAGGTAACTTTCGAGAACTACTAAAATTTAGAATAGCGAGTGGTGATGTTATATTGAAGAAACATTTAGAAAACACTTCTTCCAGTGCCACATATTGGTAGCCGTACGCAAAACGAGATTATTGAGTTATGTGGTGAAGAAATTTTATAAATCATTTTATATCGAGTAAGAATAAGTCAATTTTATAGCATAATCTTCGACGAAACAATGGAACCAACAGTACCTAAGTGATGAAATTTTGGCTCAGACTGTTTTTAATTTTTAAAAAAAAACTTATGTGAATCCGGATAAGTGTACAGGTATTGGAATATATACCTGCAACTTAAAATAAGATCGGGACGCTTCTTCGAAAGCAGAGTGTTTGAAAAATTCTATTTGTTACTCCGTTTCTATAGTATCGTTATGCTCTCTGTGTGATATTTTAGCGTTAACCGTAAATTTAACTAACATATTGCAGGCCAAGTCAGTTGATAAACAATATGCAACTAACTACGCCCATAATGAATATTATGACAGTTTTGAAAGAGAGACGTCCAAATTGCGAAACTTATTTCAGTATTCGCTTTGATATCAAACAGCCATGAAAAATTGAATTTAGAGATTATTGAACCAAGAGTTACTCAGAGACAAAAGCATCGCCCAAATATATCTGCAGAAAATGACGAATCTTTTTTAAGAATTAATGTATATTGTAAGAAATCGAATAATTCGAATAGGAAAATAAAGCAAGCCGCTGCTGATCAAGGGGAATTAGAGCTGAATCATCATGCGACAGCGGAGCCGAGACTTTAAGTGCTGCGATAAAGTTATGTAATGATTATTCATTGATTTTCGGTGTGTTACGTGAATAAATGATAATTTTGGAATTTTTGCGTTTAATTTCTAACAATATGTTCCTATGTTAGATTATATCTTACAAGATCTCCAATATCGCTTTAACGAAGAATCATTGATTACCTACGATTTAAATATATTTTTTTCACCTATTTTCAATTCGAAAACGGATCCAGAAATTAATCAGTCACTTGAAATAGTTGCGGAGTATATAAACAAACTCGAAAATTTCAAAAATAAGGACTTGTTACTCATTAAATTGAAATCTGAATTCAGTATTTGGAAAATCATGAAAGAAAGCGGTACAGACGCCACAGACGGTTTAGCCTTATATTCGTCTTGCGAAGAAAATATCAATCGTTTAATAAAAAAACGCCTCCAAGTTTTGGTCACTTTACCTGTTAGTGTAGTCCGGCTGAGAGAAGTTTCTCCTCACTCACCTCACTGCGCCTTAAAACCTGACTTCGTTCAACAATGGGTCAGGATGGATTAGTTGGGCTATCACTTTTATTTATACACAGAGACCTTCCAGTAAAGGCGAGAGTAAAGGTAGATAGTATTATTAGAAGATTTGCTGATAATAAGAAAAGGCGACTTGATTTCATTCAAATATTTGACGATTGTGATTTTTTCATATATTTTTTTATTATATTTTTAAATATTTTTTATAGATTTTAATATTTCAGTTTTCTTTCATTAATGTTTTATATATTTGTTTTTTCCCAATTCCCACATGTTCTTTGTCTAGAATAAGAATTTCGAATCATAGATACAGGAAGGAATATCCACTTTAATCCAAGTTTATTCTTATCACACAACATACTTTACCTAGTTCTAAATTACAAAATACGGTCATTAACCCCCCCCCCCCAGACTCAATCTCTGGGAACGCCACTGATGAAGCCATGGTATGGCGAAACACGTGAAGGGGTTTTGAACTCTTAATTAGTGAAACTCATAGACTGAGTTAATTAGTGAATACTAAGTCTATATAAGATACGAGGTACATCTGTGTTGTAACATGGTTTTAGGTGAAATGTATATACGTCGTCAACTGGAATAGTACAAAGATGTATGGCTATGTACATGCTCACCAGAACTATTTTGTTAAGGAATGAGTAATTTGAATTCTGTTAATTTGTAATATTGTGATATTGATATATTTTTTTTAACGATAAAACCAAAGTTGTAGAAAATAGATTTGTACTTTCATTTCTTTCAATGATCCTTATGCTAGTTGTAAAAATAAATGGAAAATATGTATTCCTTTGAAATTATTCCCCAACTTCCCCATCTGTAATATCTCGGAATAAGAATATTCAATCTTAAATTCGGTTACCCATCTCGGGGAAGAATCTGTATATGCCCGAATTGAGTCGGGCATATATATTGTATTACTTTGTATAATCAACGGATGTCGTTTATTTCGGAGCTGTGTAATTGATACCCATAGCCATAGATAAGGAAAGCTTTGGCTTCAAACGAGTCTTTGTTTTGACGAACGTAAGGGTTTTGCCAGGTCAGTTAGGAGATTCGAAGAAAATCTGCGATAAGAAATTGAACCGGCCAGATATCATAGGAGAATTTAACGACGTGGGTGGTTTTATTTTATTGTAATCGCCGATATTACTGATAACTCGACCAGTAATTGGTTTGATGTGTTTCAATGTAAGGAATGTGAATAATAATTGTATCTATTTTGTATCGGGTCAATTGACCCCGTCGTACACCTGGATTATTAGATTTGAATGAAGTCAGGAAAGCAGGAGTTCAATTCTCTGATTTAATTATGATTATGCGACTTGTTGTGAAAAAATTCGAATTTGTTCATGCATTTTACCAGTAATTTTTTAATATATGAAACTTCGTTAAATTTTGGGTTTTCTTTCCTTTTTCCTGAATACCTGTTCCTCAGAGAAAGGATAACACAAAAAACTTCCTCTTCGTGCAGGGAGCAGGAACATTAAATTTCCTTTTCGGACAGATAGATGAATGGTGATTTTCCAACAATAACAAGTATTACAAATGTTGACAGATCGATGGGATATGTTGAATCTTTCTGAGAAGGAACAGGAAAGGGGAAGGGCATTTTAAATTATTCTATCTGGTTCGGGAAATTTATTTCATGTCGGAAATTTAGGTTCGAATAGATTTATTCAGTGTTAAAAAAAGCATCAAATCAGTTGGGTCGAAAGAATATCAGACAGGGGAATATTGTTAATTCGCTGAACTAATTATGTGTTACACTAACAATTGTGTTGATAATTTTTGAGTGTTTCAGAACGGCATATAATATAAATTCAACGGGTTTGGGGGAATTTTGAACATACTACTTAATTGGGAAGGTTTGGTTCCAGATTTTTGTTTTGGATGATATTAACCTTTTAATGTTTGGGTATCAGGATATTCTCGATAATTTCGTTGAAAAATAATAGTTATTTTTCGATTGGAAAAAAGAAAAAAATTTCAGATAGTTGAGTAAGAGGAAAATGTAGGAACAGAATTTTTTTATTACCTTCAAGAACAGAGATTGAAAATGTTTCCTACAGCTGAGGCTGCTATCCGTCCGGGTATCGTACGGCCAGTTTTTATTTGTTGTCCGGGTATTGCAATTTTTAAGTGAAGTGATTTTTTCGCGTGGATCCTGGTTCAATATTTCGAAAACATTTTGTAGTTGACGTCACCAGTTCGTGTATCGCTAAAAAGCCATAATTTCAAAACGGTGACGTCCTACCACTCAAATCTTCACAAAACGCTCTTCCATCAACAAACATTATCAATGTTCTTCAAAATTGTTTCCGAAAGAGGTTAGAAACCAGTTTTTCCATGTCATGAAAGAATGAACCGCAGTTCGAACTATCCCGAAAGTTGTTTTCAAACTGGACACCTCCGTTAGGCGGACACCCCTATTGAACGAACACATTTTCATAGTCCGAAATTCGGAAAATGCAAATCTTTCAGATAGTACCTTCTCTTGAGCGGACGCGGACACCTATTTTTATTATATTCGGTTACGTAACTCTCTCTTGAGCGGACAACCGAAACATAAGCAACGTATAAAATTATTCTCACTAGTAATACCACTAGAGGTCAAATTATTGCCGGAAATTTTTTCGAGCTCATGAATATTTTGAAAATTATCCCGAGTCGAAGACGAGGGATAATTTTCTAAAAATATTCATGAGTGAGAAAAAATTTCCGGATTTAATTTGACCTCGTGTGGTATTCGGTAAGAAAATTCCACACCAAATGCGTTTATTTCCAATGACATCGATTTTCGTCTTCATCAAGTATAATATTCTGTCATTATAAACGTCAAAAAAATTTCCAGTATAATTCGCTGTTGGGTACCGTGAAAAAATTTCCACTAAAATTCATCCGTTGCGATGGTAATCTGTCAGAAATACACGTTCTGATTGGTTAAAAATCACATGTGTGGAATTTTCCGCGAAATATTTTTAACGCTGACGAGACGGGGCTGTTTTCCCGCGCCTTACCTAGTAAGACCCTTACCTCGAAACATGAAAAATGCATAGGAGGAAAATTATCTAAAGATAACAACGATACTTCACTGTTTATATTTGTCTGGAGAAAGGGAAGAACTGTGGGGTTATTGGAAAGGCTAAAAAACAACAAGCTTTCAAGAACATTAATGTCAGTGATTCACCAGTTTTTTAAAGTATGTAGTAATAAAAAGGATAGGATGACATGTAAATATAATAATGGAGGAGTTGTTGAAAAATTTGCATAGAAAAATGGGAATGGAGAAAAGAAAAATGTTGTAATTTTTAGACAATATCATCTTTTTTTCAAAATAATGATGTCTACTACGTTGCGTTTCTGTGTAACACGATCACAAATAAATCAGATCCTTCAGTTCTTCCAAAGTGAAATATTCTTCATTCAAATACCAATTTTCATCATAAAATATGACCTGTATCTCATTATGTGAAAGTACGATATTTTATGATGAACTTCGAAGATGCATATTTTTGAGCGCTCGTACTACTTACACGAGGGCTATATCATTTCGTCACGATGTCTGTATTTTTCGAATTTTGAGCCGAAAATGGTCTCAAACGACTATGTTCGACTCACTGATGACGAATCCGTCGGAAAATTCGAGTCTGTCCGTCCGGCCGTCCGTCCGGCCGTCCGTCCGGCCGTCCGTCCGTCCGGCCGTCCGTCCGTCCGGCCGTATACACGATAACTCTCGAACGGAATGTCCTAGAAACTTGAAATTTTCAGGGTAGGTTCAGATCCCGAATGCCTCGGTTAAGTTCGTTAATGGGCCAAATTCCACCATGGGTTCCGTAAATATGGCCGTTCAAAGTTTTGTTTCCCTGATTACTTCGAAACTACAGATTCGATCGAGTTGAAACTTTGCACTCAAATGAAGAATGAGGTGTTCAAGGTACATGTGAAATTTTGTCCAGATCGCATGACCAGAACCATAGAAACCATAGAAAATTGTAACTTTTGAACGGAAAGGCGTAGAGACTTGAAATTTTCAGGATAGGTGTGGATCTTGAATGTCGTGATCACGTTCATCTATGAGCAACATTATACAAGGGGTTCCGTAAATACGGTCGTTTGAAATTTTGTTTTCTCGATAAATTCGAAACTACGGATTCGATCGAGATGAAATTTTGTATTTCAATCGAGAATGATATATTGAAGCAATATTTCGTCCAGATCGCATGACCAGAACCATAGAAACCATAGAAAATCCTAACTTTTGAACGGAAAGGCCTAGGAACTTGAAATTTTCAGGGTGGGTTTGGATCGCAAATTTCACGGTCACGTTCATCAATGAGCAAAATTAGACTAGGGGTTCCGTAAATATGGCCGTTCAAAATATTTTTTTTCTGATAGTTTCGAAACTACTGATCGGATTGGAATGAAATTATGCACCTAGCTGAGGAATAATGTATTCAAACTACGTGCAAAATTTTGTCCAGATGGCATCACCAAGACCATAGATACCGTAGAAAATTCTAGCGAATTATCGAAACAAAATTGATCAGCTGAAGCACCGACATGAAGTCTGGAGTTTCGCCTAAGTTTCAGAATTTTTTTGACAGCGGTCAAAAATTCCTTCAATTGATTTCTAAAACTGGAAAATGCGAATCTACCTACAAGGTGCATGTACGAGCGCTCAAAAGCTCCTGCCTTCACGGCAGTGCTTTTCGTAATTTTTTTCAGTAATTCATACGGTTTTGTGTATATCTATTGGTATTTTAATGGAGAATATTTTACTATGAAGGAAATGATGGATTTGATTTATTTGTGCGTGTCACACAGAAACGCAACGTGGTGTAGTAGAAACTATTATTTTGAAAAAAAAAAAGATATTTCTACCGGAGATAGATATTTTTTGAATTTTTTTCAGAGCGCCCGATACCTTTTCTTTACAGTATTCCAGGATTATCCATTCTGGGACACCCTGTATCTATCGATTGTATTGCAGAAAATTTACTGAAATCAGAAACTAGGTATTGGCATGTTGTACACAGTGGCGTAACTAGAAAATCAGGGGCCCTGGTCCAAAAAAAAGGTTTTATTATTTTTAGTTTGCTGAATGATCTTTAAGTTTCTGCAGAGGTGACAGGAATTGTATATTGTATGGAACAGTAATATTGCCGAAAATACTTCTGTTAGGTCGCATTCCAGCATTCCGTATCTCGTCATTATTTTCATGTAAAATTCGTGAATTGTCTTATTTAATTCAGGTAGAAATTGGTTGTTAAATTTTGAGGAATTGAAGGGAAAAGTTTGAGCCTATTATATCACAAATTTTACTCTGAAATTGATCACACCTTTTATTTATAGTTTCTTCATCTACATCTCTAGTAAAATTATGGTGATGGTGAAATTTTATTGACTGCAATCATACCATCGAAACGTGCATTTAATTGTGACATTATTGTAACTTATACTTTGAAGAAAATATTTATTCTGAATATCTCTCTCCTGCTTCGAAATCTGTGATCAGAAGCTTATTTATCGAAATGTTTTTTAACTTTTTTTCAACGAAATGGGGATCTATAACATATATAATTGCAGTTTCACTCGTT
Source organism: Aphidecta obliterata (assembly GCA_963966015.1). NCBI lineage: Eukaryota > Metazoa > Arthropoda > Insecta > Coleoptera > Coccinellidae > Aphidecta > Aphidecta obliterata. The sequence continues at coordinate 36,076,052 of OZ014427.1, forward strand.
TTTAATAAAAACCTACAATTTTGTTGAAGTGTTTCAAGCAATTCAGAATAAAGAACGAAATAATAAACAAAAACAAAATATACTTTTTCCCAAAAATTTGACAAAAACTCACGTTTGAAATTGCAGTAATCAACGAAACTAATTGAAAAAGCATCCCACCAAAGCTTTGCCGATTTTTCAAATGCTCTACTTGAAAGTAATTTTATCTGACTGAACGGAATTTTCGCAACGTCAATACTGCTCTCAAAAAACTCTAAGAACTCTGGAGGTTGTTTATCATTTTCACCGTCAAATTTAGGCATTAATTTACTCACATCGCTCAACGAAAAAGGTGAATTGTTGACAGGAATGTTCGATTGTGTTGGAAAATTAACGTTTGGATTCAGACCACCCTGTACATTGGTGTTACAAAATTGTTCAGATTGAAAATTTCCATTGTTTGCACTAGAATTAATTTTCATACAACGGATTGTGTCAGCTACAACTTTCTGAATTAATCAACTGAGATCAACCTGTGAATTATTGCAAGGATATTGCTGGTAAATATTGAATTCATTATTTTCAGCAGCCTGATGGGCCAAACTCGCTGCTCCAGCATTATAAGGAAATGAATAGGCGTTGTTTATTGGTACATTCCTGAATATTTTCCTAGGAATCGGCTGATGTAAATTCGGAATTTGTCCAGATTTCGGTGTCAGATTGTCAAAAAAATCGATATGTGCATTCTGTGATTTTGATCTTGAAATTGCACCTCCATGAACTACAGTTTCAGCACTTGGTATTGAGCATTCATCAATGACTAACAGGATGTTCTTACCTTCGTAATGAGTGTTATCTTCAGATGGAAGTTTTACCCCATTCTCAGACGATGATTCCAACTTGTTTTTCATCAGAACTTCTTTGCTCTTCTCCATTATTCAGCCCCACGTTGGGCGCCAAGTTGTACTGTAATCTTAATCAGGGTCGTCGGAGTTGGCCAAATGGATGAAGGAATTCAGTAATGTTAGATTCAAAGATTTATTTCTAAAAGAATGACAAATGAGAAAAGGAAATTCAAAGGAACATAAACATACCTAAAAGAATGACCTGAATCCAATCTCAATAAATTTATAAAATTTATGACAATCGGTTATATTCTTTCTGGTTCACGCTAAAGAAATCAACCTTCATTACAAGCAAAATCAACCTAATAATCTGCTTCATTCGCACACGACGCTCGCAGATAAGAACCGACAAAAAAAAGGTAAACGAATAAGACTAACATAATATAATTGAGACGCAAAACATTGCCTAGTGGTAGGCAGCACAACATACCCGGTATACGCAATTAGGAACCAAACGGTACCAAGCAATGGTCACATTGGTTTCGGTACACTATTCACGCTACATTAGGTATGAATTATAATTGGTGCGCTGATTTATATACGTATTCCATATAAATCTGATAGAGTTTATTCAAAAATTTCCACAGCTTGTTCAAACGGGGTTTTCTGGTTAGCGCTTGGGGGCACTTAACCTCGGAGGCCCCGGTGCTCTGCACCGGTTTGTACCTGTGTAGTTACGCCGCTGGTTGTACAGTTCCTGGCTGAGCAAAAATCAGCGTTTCGGGGAACTAATAATAATAAAATAATAAATAATTGGAAACTATGGAAATTTTCTAAAGTGCATTGAAATGATATCCAAATTTGATCCTGTAATGTCAGAACATATGAAGAGGATACAAATGATTACAGACAAAAATATGCCTCATTTTATTGGTGATAAAATACAAAATGAGCTAATTTACCTTATAGGAGAGCATATCAGATCTGATTTTGGACTCAGTTAAAAAATCCAAATATTTCTCAATTATTCTCGCCTGATAGCAGTCGCCAAGAACAGATATCTGTTTGAATTAGATTTGTGCGGTTGAATCAGAACAGCTTCTCCATTAACGAGCTTTTCTTAAAATTTAGTCCGATTACCGATATAACAGGGTAAGGTTCAATCAATTTTTTGTTGGAAATATTCGAAGAATACGAGCTCAAATTTGATGATCTCCGTGGTCAGGGTTATGACAATAGTGCCAATATGCGAGGAAAACACAACGGTCTGCAAAAGAAAATTCTTGATTTGAGTTCTAGAGCATTTTTCGTTCCATGCTGCAACCACAGCTTAAATCTTGTGGTAAACGATGCAGCAAAATGCAACATTTCAAGTGTGGTTTTATTCTCGCTCGTACAAGAGTTATACAATTTTTTTCTGCTTCAACTCATGGGTGGACTGTGTTGAAAATACATGTCAAACAATTAACCTTAAAACCTTTATCAGATACGCGTTGGTCAAATAGAATTGATGCCATTACTCCATTGCGATATCATCTTGGGGAAGTAATTGAAGTAAACGATGCTCTATTTGACATTTTCGAAAACGACAAAATATTTGATAACACTACCAAACATTCAGCCAATTCTTTAGCAAATAAATTGAAAAAAGTTGAATTCATATGTTTATTATTTTTTTGGTATGATATATTGCATAGAGTTAATATTGTTAGAGAAATTTTGCAAAGTAAAATTTTAATATAACTGAAGCATGTAAGGCGCAATTTGGCTGATTATCTGACAAAGTATAGATCCGATTAAGGCTTCTTAGATTTGCTTGTTGATGCTAAAGAAGTAGCGCTGTCCTTAGAAGTAGAAGCTAGGTTTGAAAATCAGGGGGTTTTGAGAGCGAAAAAAATCAAGAGTTACTTCACCTATGAACACGAGGCAGTCCAAAATCCTGAATTAAAATTCAAAATAAACAGTTTTTTCGCCAAACTCGATGTTAGTTTGCAGTCTATTATTGATAGATTCGAACTTTCGAATCATTCAAGATATTTCCATTGCTTATGGAGTATTAAGACATTTTCCGATAAATCTGAAACAATTAAGACTGTATCTACAACTTGAAGCTGTTTCAACTGATGAAACTAAGAATGAACGATAAGCGGCGAATATCTACAAGAGCAACCATCTTGCGATGATAATGTTTTAGCATCTCCGAACACTTACACTTACATAGCCATAAGAATACTATTGACTATGCCAGTTTCGGAAGCGACAGCGGAGCGGTTATTTCAAAATTAAAGATAATGAAGAATTACCTACGGACCACTATAACACAAGAGCGACTTCAAAATTTGGCCATTGTTGCTATTGAATCCGATTTGTTGAAAAATATGAACTTGGAAAATCTAATACGGAAGTTTTCGGAGTCGAAAGAAGAACAACGGAATTTTTTTGAGACGAGTCAAACAAGGAGGCAAGATTCAAACGAAAATGGCTAAAGCCCCGCCGCCAGGATGAAGGCCAGAAACATGTAAGGTGAATTAGGAGTATCAAGGGGGCATGTACCTAAGAGGAAATATAAAAACCGACAAATAATGATTACTCCTGAAATAAATGTCGACGAAACAATAGACGTACCACATATTATTAAATTGAACGTGAATTGATAACCCAGTTTCTATTCAGTGGATACAGTGACTTTCTCGCGTGACTTATCTTCAACATAACACACTAGTACCATAAATAACTATTTATTCATGAATTGATTTTGAAGGGACATGTCAAAGTGGAAGAGAAATATGTTGAAAAAAGACAAGATTTTTCATGAATTGATTTTGAAGGGACATGTCAAAGTGGAAGAGAAATATGTTGAAAAAAGTAACTGATTTTTAGACATTGAAAAAGGTCGTTTCGAAGACCGAAACACGTGTATGTGATAATAAAGGACATTTTAATTTCGACAATTTCCACCTTTCATTCAAGCACTCAATACTCAAGAAATACCATAGTATATTATAAATACATAGTGCAAGAAAACTTTCTACTAATATATATATATAATTACATAATGCCAACCCTGTATATTGCAGATGAACTCCTTATCTATTCTTATTCGAATATTCATATTACCTTGTTACATTTTGATGACACATCATTTTGAACACGCCACGTGTGTGGGTGTATATTTGTCCCATTGTTCGATACTGATTGTCGTAATTAATTTGAGATAAGGAATGTTATAAATACCTCTCAAGACGAATGTATCCTCAATTAATTAAGTGCATTTCTTCCCAGCTAATTGTTAGAATAGGATAATCTTCCGTTGTAAATAAATCTTTTTTTTAAAAGATCGGCTTTCGCTCCACAAATATAATTGGCGACGAGGTTATGGGATTGTGCCGGTTTTCGTGAAGAACTGTGTTTCGAAACTTCGAGCGTGAAATCGTAGTTATCGCCGCGCTAAGAACTTCCAAAAACTTTCAGTTTCAACTGTTAAGGTGCCAAATCCAGCAACAACGAGGAGAAAAGCCGTTTGGAGCCCTGATTGTGTGGGTAGCGTCTACAACGACTCCAGAAAAACAACGTGGTGAGAATCCTATCTAGAAACACTTTTTAATTCCCAGTCACTGACCCTGGTCCAAAGTCTTCAATCTTTTCCCACGGTTTTGAGCTTAAAACTTGTGTGAGTTTTTTCTAGGTTTCTTATAAAAAACCGATTACCAGAGTTTTTCCTAGGTTTCTTAATACAAAAAACCGATTACCAGAGTTTTTCCTAGGTTTCTTATAAAATAAAAAACCGAATATAATTATTTTCTAAGTACAATATAATTTTTCAAGATTACTTCCGTAAAGCATTTTAAAGGTCGGAAGAATACGAATAAAATGGCAGTCGCACCAGAACCAAATATGTTTGATAGATTAAAATTAATTGATTTATTTTCAAAGTCAATTGTACTATTTGATGGTAATCCTGCAAATCTCGCACGATTTTTAAATCACTGCGAAAGATTTTATAATAGGTTCCAATCTGCCGACGCGTTAATAAATGAAGCGATAATCGATATCATAAAGAGTAAATTGGTAGGAAATGCCAGTGGAATAGTAAGTTCTAATGAGAGAATCACAGATAACTGGATTAACTTGAAGGAATTTTTGAAGTTAAAATTTGAGGAAAAAATAAGCCTCACAGTTTTGTTTTGGGATCTCCAAAATGCCCAAAGAATTCGTAACGAAAACGATTTAGATTTTCTAGAGAGAATAGTAGATTTAAAAAATGAATACGATTCGCAAGTCGAATTGTCTAATTTACCGATTCTTGAAAAGGATCAAGAAAAGAATATTGCGTCACGAGTAGCAACTAGAGTTCTGCTCTATAATATTAACCCTGAATTGAGAACAGCCCTTAGAGGATACGGAATTATGAACTATGACGATATAGTAAATTTTATTCGTCAAGATTATTATTTTTATCAACAACCCTATATCCACTATAAAAATCAAAATAATCAGAGGAATTTTCCTCAACAAAATCAGAAGAATTTCAACCAAACTAATAAAAATAATTTCCCAAATAATAATCGAGCAAACTTCCCAACTAATAATTATAGAAGTTTTCCTCATAATAATCAATCAAATTTTCCCCAATCTAGTCAAAATAATCGAAGAAATTTTTATCCAAATAATTCCCAACCGAGATTCCCATCTCAACCGATTAATTTCCAACAAAGACAAGTAAAAACTTATTTCCCGACAAATCGTCAAGTCTTTGGAAATAATCCAAATACCTCTAATGAACGTAAAAACGAGAATGTTTTTAAACCTCATCCTAATCAAAGGATACAATCTCCCCCTGAAAAAATGTCGATTCAGACAAGGAATTATCCCCAAAAGAGATCAAATTATTCTACTCAATATCAACAAAGTCCCCAGAGACAATTCCTCAATCATTATGAATTAACCAATATAGCGTCTACTTCGAGAGATACTAATTTTAAAAAACGTGATTTTAACGAACGTTCATATCCAGAACGTAATAATTCCAGTAAATATTTAAATGAAAATTTTCGAGATCGTGCCATGAACGACTCATTGACTTAAATAATACGTTAGTTAACACAAACCAACTCCTCTATATTCAATTCCAAAATCCTAAATGTAAACTTTTAATTGATAGTGGATGTTCTGTTTGTCTTATTGATCCAAAATTCGCGTATAATAATTTTCCTAAAAATATTTTTAATGAATCTACGACACTAACTGCATGTTTCAAAAAACAAACTGCTAATGAAAAAGTTTTAATACCTTTATTCCCTGAATTTCAAATTGATGATTTTCATCCCTTTGTCGTATACAAGTTCCATAAGAATTATGATGGTCTTATAGGAGCAGATTTTTTGAATAAATATGGACTTAATTTAGATTTTAAAAATCAATTATTAACTAACGAATATTCTCAAATCCCCTTTTATTACCAACAAGTATGTCAGAAACCCCAAAATATTCCAATTGACCTAAGTCATTTAGAACCAGAAATTAGTACCCAACTAATGAAAATCCTTCAAACTAATGAAGATGTTTTACAGTTACCGGGTCAAGCCTTAATTTTTCAAGCAAAATAAAACATAAAATTCGAACAAGTGACGAAGTTCCTGTTCATTGTAAAATTTATAGATACCCTGAAGTTCATAGAGAAGAAGTTCAGACTCAAATCAAAGACATGTTAGACAAAAAAATTATTAGACCGAGTATATCTCCATGGTCATTTCCAGTTGTAATTGTTCCTAAAAAAGAAGATTTATCCGGAAAAAAGAAATGGCGTATAGCGATTGACTATCGTAAATTGAATGATAAAACTATTGATGATAGGTATCCCCTTCCTCAGATTGAAAGTATCCTAGATAAATTAGGAAAGACAGCTTTTACTGTAGAAAATGGTCATTATGAATTTTTGAGAATGCCATTTGGACTTCAAAATGCTCCGGCAACTTTCCAAAGATTAATGAATAATGTTTCACATAATCACATAGGAAAGATCTGTTACGTTTACATGGATGATATAGTTGTATTTTCCGATACGATCGAACAACACTTAGCAGATATCCATAATATTCTAGAAGCATTTAAAGCAGATAATTTGAAAATTCAATTAGATAAATGTCACTTTTTCAAAACTGAAATTGAATTCTTAGGACATATTATTACCCCTGAAGGAATAAAACCGAATCCGAACAAATTAAGAGCAGTCAGCAAATTTCCAATTCCTAAAACTCCTAAAGAAATAAAATCATTTCTTGGACTCGTAGGATATTATAGAAAGTTTATCCCTAATTTCGCAAAGATAACGAAACCATTAACTTCATGTTTGAAGAAAGATTCCAAAATTAATATTGATGATCCGAAATATATCGAAGCGTTCGAAATATGTAAAAGAAATTTATTGAATCACCCTGTATTGAGATACCCCGATTTCGATAAGCCATTCGTTCCTACAACTGATGCGTCAGGTTTCGCGATAGGCTCTGTTTTATCTCAAGGTGAAGTTCCGAAAGAATTTGATTATGAAATACGTTATAAGAAAGGCTCAACAAATAATGCTGATGCTCTCAGTCGAATTATAATAGAGTCAGATAATAAATTGACTTATAAAGATTTTGTAAAAAATTATGTATTGAAAAATATCAAAGATTCCCCTAAGATAATTGAAAAAACAGGTAATTTATTCAAAGCGCCAAAGAATTATGCGTTAGCACATTGCGTTTCCCGAGATTTTCACATAAACAGAGGTGTAGCCCTCGAATTTAAAAATAAATTTGGTCAAATAAAAAATTTAAAATCTCAAAATATGCTACTAGGAGAAGTAGCAACGATCCAAATAGATGATCGAAATATTTATTATTTAATTACTAAAGATTTATACTATGATAAACCGGAATATGAAACCGTTTTCCAATCAATATTATATCTTAAAGAATTGTGTCAATATAATAATGACAAATACTTAGCTTTACCCAGAATTGCATGCGGTCTAGATAAATTAGACTGGCATATTATTTCAAATATGATAAAATATATTTTTGCGGAATCTAATATAAAGATAATTGTATATTCCTTACCGAATCGGAATATCGGAGGAAATACTAATGAATTTGAAAATGATCCAATGATAGAGATCAATACGTTCGAAAAAACGAACAGGATCAATAATGGTCCAATGTTAAAAATAAATAAATTCGCAAGGACGAATAGGATCGATAATGATCAGATGTTAAAAATAAATAAATTCGCAAATACGAATAGAATCAAAAATGATTCAATGGCGACAAATGCCAGTAATGCCACAGATGCAAATTATTACGAAAATACGGAAATGAATAGAATGGAAAATAATTATAAAAATGTTGAAATAAATAGAATCGAAAAAGATTCATCGTCGATTAGAAATCGAATAAATAAAGAAAAATACGAAGCATGTTTGAAATGGTTAAATTCAAACGATGGAATAAAAATAAATTCAGATGAGACAGAATATTTTACTGTCCAGAGTAATGTTAAGAATCCTATAATAAAAATCCCATATACGAAGAAACGGTTAAAGTCACCATCTTCGAAAATAATTTCCAAAACTATCCCTTATTATAAAGTACGGAAAAAGTTATAAATATTTAATTACGCAATATATTCAAAGATGAATTTTCATATCACACCCTTACCTACATAGATAATTTTTATTCAGACAATAATATCAGTCTTACGAAATACATTTTCGAATTAATTAATAGGATTTCATAAAAAGATTGAAATATCATTTGAGATAAATCTCAATCATTTGCTTGTTAGTAACAGAAAAAATTTGAAGGATTAATGTATTCTCCTTCAGACATTCTTTAAACAACGGTGTTTGAAACCCTTGTTTCATATTATTGATAATCATCATTATTATTCGCTTCGCAATAACGAAAGTATTAAAAAGATTATGGTGTTTTCCTTGAGACATGTTTTAAACAATGTTACTTCATACACTATATTCCTTAAATATGGAAAATGAATTTAAATCCCCCTGATTAAAATGATTCGAGACAAACTCGATTGATTACGAGAAAATTTAATTAGTTTAAAACGAAAATATTATTGGCCGAACATAAATAAAGATGTTCGAAGTTTTGTAATATTCATATTTCAAGAATTGACTCTTCAATTCTCAATTTCAATCCCTTGATTATAATGTCACTAGAGCCAGCCCTGCTCAATAACGCGATTATTTGAGAATGTATTACGAATCAAGTAAGGAAAAGCTTACGTCTCACATAACAATCGAAAGTAATGTACTATGAGTTACGATAGGAAAACCTACGTCATACATATTACTCTTCAAATTGAAATTGTAGATAAATTATTGATGTATTTTAGCCATTACGGCATTCCCAATAAAATAACTTGTGACAATGGATTAGAATTTAAAAATGGCGTAATCCAAGATTTTTGTAAAATCCATAAAATTGAAATTCATTTTACGAATTATAATCCCAACTCAAATGCAAAGAACCCTTGAAAATAATTATCATGTTATGATTGGATGTTATTCCAATAAAGGACGATATGTACCAATATGTACCAGTTGAATTGAATAAAATATGAGAATTAATTTCGAATTATCGAAAAGAAATAAATGAAGTCAAAATCTAATTTTGCTCGCACATTAAATTTTAAATAGCACACAAATGATATAAAAAAATGGGAGAAGTTTTAAATGAACATATTCAATTAATATTATTAAAAGAGGATTAATTAACTTTTATTCAGAATAGTTCTTCATCATCGGAATAGAGAAGAATTATATAAAAACTATTTTGATAGTATTCAGAAAAATGAAAAAGTTTTGATAAGAAATCAAAAACAGATCGCAACAGTCGTAAATGACCTTAAAAATAAGTATATTGAAAAATTTCAGAAAATGTCAGAAAACCTTAAATTGCTTCAAGTTATACCAGCAATACAAGAGATTCAACACATGCATCTCCTGACATTTGAACTCAAAGATATCAAAAATATTCTAGATGAAATTGCAACCGCAGTGAGTTTTGCAAGATTACATCTTTTACATGAATCAATTTTACCTTATTCAAAATTCCTTGAATTAATAAAAAACGTTACTATAATACCTTTACATCATCTGAAAGATTATTATCAGATATGTCATACGAAAGTAATTTTCAAAAAGAAAGCATTACTATTTTTAATATCAATCCCAACGGTATACGAAGAAAGTTATGATTTATACAAGTTTTACTATCTACCGCAAAACAATTTATCCCTTCCATATACCGATCCTTATTTACTCTCACAAGAAGAAACCCTGAAATGGTCAACGAAATTTTGCCATCCAGTGGAAGATGATTATCTCTGCGATCAAGACACCTTAGCTGAATCACCAGCATGCCTTCGAAATATTTTGAAAAACCACACCGAAAACTGTCCAAGAACGACAACGGTACTTTCCCCAGATTTAAAATTATTAGAAGATGGAAATATCCTATCCATCGAAAACAAAAATGTTTTAGAAAAATGTCTTCAGCAAACAAGACATTATTTTGTGCCTCCTATGACAATTCTACGAACCAAATGTGCTGTTAGCAACACGAGAAAAGAAATCGTCCCAACTACTACGTTTAATGAAGAAAAATACGTGATTCTACCCAAGATAACTTTATTCAACCCAAATTCCACAAATGAAGAATCCCGGGAAGATGAAGACATCCCGGATATCAAGATAGAAGACCTGGACCAATGGAATCTCCAGCCTTCAAGATTTATATTTTTGCTTATTGTTATAATAATCATTTTATTGATAATTACTTATTTTATTTTGAAATACTTAAGAAAAGATATTTTTTGTAAAGCTACACCTACTACAGGTGATACCTTTATCCAAGGTGGGGAGGAATTACATAATGCCAACCCTGTATATTGCAGATGAACTCCTTATCTATTCTTATTCGAATATTCATATTACCTTGTTACATTTTGATGACACATCATTTTGAACACGCCACGTGTGTGGGTGTATATTTGTCCCATTGTTCGATACTGATTGTCGTAATTAATTTGAGATAAGGAATGTTATAAATACGTCTCAAGACGAATGTATCCTCAATTAATTAAGTGCATTTCTTCCTAGCTAATTGTTAGAATAGGATAATCTTCCGTTGTAAATAAATCTTTTTTTTTAAAGATCGGCTTTCGCTCCACAAATATAATTATATATGTATATATAATTATGGAATCGACATAAAGGAAGATGTTCTACGTAGCAACACCGTGTTTCCTGTTCCAAGAATCACGGAGTGATAAGTGCATCGAGTGCAAATTCCTATGTGCATGTACATTTTCTTTCCAAAGCTTTGAACAGACTCTAGTTAGTTATTAAGTAGATTTCATACCGAACGTTTATTTTGTAACTCGGTTTTCTAAACAATTCTTAATCTATTGAATTATTAGTCCTTTATCCAACAGGTTGTAACTAATAATTCTAAATTGAACAAATTCTTTTTAGAAATAGATATTGAGAATTGGAAAACATAATTGGCGCTGCGAACAGGATATCGCAACGGGGTTTTAGTCGAAGAAAAAAACTAAAACTAGTGTCCACTTTGAAAGCGAACTTTCGTGTTTCGAGGAACTCCCGTTGAGTTTCAACTCTTAGTGCGATATCACCACCATCCACTTCGACCCAGAAGGAAGCAACAACCACTTCAATCAAGAAGGAAGGACGATCCACCCTAGGATGCAAATCTTGGTGTAAGTCCATCAAACCAATCCACATTTTTCCTAAATCGTTCAGTTCTAAATGACAGATAACAATTTTTCTAGAGAATTGGAAATAATTGCTGAAGACACTGAAACTTTAGAATTAGGTATTTCACATATTAGAAATAGTAGATTTAGACCTTATCCAAGAAGAATAAGTCCCAATATAATCGAAATGAATAACCAAACTTCTTCTAACATCAATGCAGTAGATGTAATGTCTAGACAGGATTTACAGTTACTATTAAATTCAATACCAGAATATTCTCCCGGCCAAAATTTATCAATTTTTATTAATGAAGTTGACAATTTATTGATTCATCTTCAAGGAAGATTAAATCCCGATTTGACTTACGCACTGAACTTCTCCATCAGATCTAAATTGAAAGATGAAGCTAGAGATTTTATAGCTTTCCAAAATGCCTCTGACTGGCCTACGATTAGACGAGTTCTATTGCAAAGGTACGGAGACCAACGGAATGAAGATTTATTAGTTTCGTCTTTGACGCAATGCGTCCAACTAAAAAATGAAAATTACTTAGATTATTACAGCAGGTTATCCAAAAATTTAAATGATCTGTTACAACATTTAACCCTAAATATCCAAGATCCAAATTATCTCTTGTACAAAAAGCAAGATATTCAAAAATTAGCTCTCAAAACATTTCAAATAGGAATATTAGAACCTTACCGATCTTATCTCAGTAATTTCAATTCAAATAGTCTAGAAGAATGTATTAATAGATGCAAATTTTTCGACAATAGAAAACAAGAATGGGAATACTGTGAATTTCTCCGAAAATCACAAGAAGTAACGAAAAAACCTTATCACATACGTACTCCTCCAACAACACAAAATTATTCAAATCGTTTAAATTATGAATCTCATAGCAGAAATCCGAATTCGAATTATTTCTATAACCCACCAGGTTTTTCAAATATAACTCACCAAAATTCATTAACAAATCGTCCAAATAATCAATCAGCTTTGCCTCAGTCAATAAACAAACCTATTGGAAACAATCAAAGATTTCCTACAAATAGAGAAGTTTTTGGAACAAAGCCCGGTTCAAGTATCCTCAAAAATCAACCAAAACCCACACCAATGTCAATTTCAAGTAGGAATACTTACAAACAACCACAATCAACACCCATGTCCATATCAACAAGAACCTTCCAAAGAAATCCAAATCAATCACAACAACCGAAATTTTATTCCGAAGAATTGTTTAATGTTCAATCTGAAAGTGATAACCCAGAATTTTGTGAATCTGAATATTATAATTCAGACAATGATCCTCAACAACCAGAATGTGAAAATTATTACGAGGAAGACGAAAATTTTCAGATGCTTGCCTCGAACCCCCCAGAAACATAAATTTGAATTGTGTCAAAATTAAATCAAAATTGCCTTACTTTTATCTGCCAAAAATTGGATTGAAAATTTTAATTGATTCAGGAGCTACAAACTCCGTCATTAACTCAAAACCTGCCTTTGAAAAATTTTTACAATTTTTATACAAGAAAGAATTTACCGTTTCAGGCTTAGGAAAAACGATTAAAGCAGAAAATAATCTGAAGATTCCACTCTTGTACGAATTAGGAGTTTTTGATAACATTCATTTACATGTTGTTGATTGGCATCAAAAATTCGACGCTTTGTTAGGAACATCTGATTTACAGAGATTAGGTGCTAAAATTGATTATAAAACACATACTTAGACCAGGCAATAGAGATTTTTTCGTGACAAAAATAGTAGAAGAAAACGGCGAGTGGGGAGTTACGTGGGGTGGTCCGTGGATTTTCAGTAATATGTTTTCGACTCGCAAATATCATTACTTTTCTTGTAATTGCGAAGAAACACCAAAAAAAACGATGTTTTTTTAGTTTTTTACTTGTAAAATCTGAACCAATGGAGCGGTGCTAATACTCCCAACAGACGAATTGTAGAGAATGAAAAGATGAAAAAAATGAGTGCTAGTGCAACTCAATCGGGTCATCATTACCGGAGGAAAGCCGGAAAAACCGTGAAAATCAGCGTTTTTTCAAATCCTCATAACTCGGCCAATTTCGAAGTTGTAGCGCTGGCTTTACAAATGAAAGTAGTGGTCAATAGATTCTTTGAGTGTGCATAACCCGGACGTTGTCCGATAAATAGTTTTTGCGTAATTGCGATTTGAATTATTTGAGGCACTATTTTCCGGAAGAGCTGGATGCGTCGGAAGTAGTCCGATTTCAATTTGCAAAACGGATTTTGAGAGAAGAAGTATATTACTACAAAAAGGCAATCTTGATTTTCCGTTAAAATGCTTCAAAATAGGTGAAAAAAGCATGCAATCATGACCAAAATAAGCCGAATGCTCGATTGCAGTCAAGTAGTGGGGGTATATACGTAAATATTCGCGCCAGGCCTCAGCGCGATTTTGGTTCCCCGCGTCTGCCGACTACCCCCACTATCCAACCCAGATGGGGCACTGAGCCGGTTTTGGTCATGTTTCCACGTATTTTTCACCTAATTTGCAACATTTTAACGAAAAATCAAGTTTGCCGTTTTGTAGTACTATACTTCTTCTTTCAAAATCCGTTTTGTAAATTGAAATCGGACTACTTCCGACGCATCCAGCTCTTCCGGAAAATAGTGCCTTAAATAATTCAAATCGCAATTACGGAAAAACTATTTATCGAACAACGTCTGGGTTATGCACACTTGAAGTATCTATTAACCACTACTTTCATTTGGAAAGCCAGCGCTACAACTTAGAAATTGGCCGAGTTATGAGGATCTGAAAAAACGCTGATTCTCACGGTTTTTCCGGCTTTCCTCCGGTAATGATGACCCGATTGAGTTGCACTAGCACTCATTTTCTTCATCTTTTCATTCTCTAAAATTCGTCTGTTTAAAGAATTAGCACCGCTCCATTCGTTCAGATTTTACAAGCAAAAAAATAAAAAAACATCGTTTTTTTTGGTGTTTCTTCGCAATTACAAGAAAAGTAATGATATTTGCGAGTCGAAAACATATCACTGAACATCCACGGACCACCCCACGTAACTCCCCACTCGCGGTTTTCTTCTACTATTTTTGTCACAGAATGACCCTTTTTCTGCTCTATTGCCTGGTCTAACTTTAGAAATTAATAACTTGAAAATACCATTTAATCTTGAATATTCTTCCACAAAATTGAAACCAAGAAAATTCGAAGCAAAAAATTTTGTCAAAATACCTGTCTCAATAGAAAACGGCGACGTTTTACTGCCAGAAATAAATTTTCAAGAATTTTCAACCCCAGAGTGCATTGCTCATGCAAAAAATGGATTCTGTTTCATACCAATTTCCCAACCAATTCAAAACGATGTAGAAATCAATTTCTCTGAAAGAATACCAGTAACATCCCTTTTTGAAACCGAAATATCTTCACCTCCGTCGGAAAGTCAAAATTTTAAATTAATAAAAAATATCAGAACCTCACACATGAATTCTGAAGAAAAACGAGAAATTATTAAACTTTGTAGTAAATTCAAAAATATCTTTTATAATGAAAACTGCGATCTTTCATTCAGCTTTACTGTTAAACACAAAATTCGAACAAAAGATGAGGAACCCGTTTATGTTAAATCTTTTAGACATCCCCATCACATGAAAAAAATAATTCAGGATCAAATTCAAAAATTACTTGATGACAAAATTATACGCCCATCAATTTCACCCTATAGCGCTCCTGTTTGGATTGTAGATAAGAAAAAAGACGCATCTGGACAAAAGAAATACAGAATGGTCATTGATTATCGACGGCTCAACGAAAAAACTGTAGAGGATAAATACCCCTTACCACGGATCGACGAAATCCTAGACAACTTAGGAAAAAGTTGCTATTTTTCAACAATTGATATGGCGAAAGCATTTCATCAAATCGAGATGGATCCCGAATCTATCGAGAAAACTGCGTTCACTGTGAATAATGGTCACTATGAATACGTTAGAATGCCTTATGGTTTGAAAAACGGCCCAAGTACATTTCAACGTGTAATGGATAATGTTCTGAAAGAATATCTCCATAAATTTTGTTTCGTATACATGGATGACATTGTCGTATTTTCGAAATCGTTGCAAGAACACATTTGCCACCTAAAATTAATATTTCAGAAAGTAAAGGAATTCAATCTCAAAATTGAACTCGACAAATGTGAATTTTTAAGTAAAAATGTTGAATTTCTAGGACATGTTATTACCCCTGAGGGAGTATCTCCTAACCCTTCAAAATTAAAAACCATAGAAAACTATCCGATACCAAAAACAGTAAAAGAAATTAAATCATTTTTAGGTTTGGTAGGTTACTACCGCAGATTTATACAAAATTTCGCACATATTGTCTCACCTTTTACTAAATGTTTGAAAAAAGGCGCAAAAATAAACCCTGATGACCCTGATTATGTAGATGCATTCCAACTATGCAAAGAATTATTGACAAATGCCCCAATATTAGTGTACCCAGATTTCGAGAAACCATTTAAATTAACTACTGATGCTTCAAACGTAGCTATCGGAAGTGTTTTATCCCAATCAAATCGTCCTGTAGCTTATTACTCAAGAACTCTAAATTCCGCTGAAAAAAATTATTCTACGATAGAGAAGGAATTGCTTGCAATTCTAGATTCTACAAAACATTTTAGACCATTCTTATTTGGACAAAATTTCACAATCGAAACTGATCATAATCCCCTAGTATGGCTCTATAAAATCAAAGAACCAAATTCCAGACTAATACGATGGAAATTGAAATTAGATGAATTCGATTTCAACATAATCCACACCAAAGGTAAAGAGAATAAAGTTGCTGATGCTCTTTCCCGAGTTGAGATAAATAATCGCGAAGACGACGATTTAAATATAGAACTCTCTTCTATTCTTCCGAACGTCAACGAACTACCTCAGTTAAGCGACGAAGAATTGGAAAATATTCTTAATTCTCTAAACAACGAATCATCTATTCAGAATAATAATGAACAACAAAATGCAAATGATGATCAAAATTCCAATACTGACGCCACCATTCATTCTACTCAAGAAGATAACGGAAAAGTCATTCCAATTACTGAAACATCTGTTAATATCTACCCCAATAGAATAATTTTAAACATTGGCGAACTCTTCAACATAAAATTCACGAAACCCTTCGGAAAAAATACGTATTCTGTATCTATACGACAAAATTACATGGAAAATGATTTTTCGAAACTTTTCAAAGAAATTCTTAGACCGAATGAGTCCTATGGAATCTTTTTCAGAGACAACAAATTACGTTTACCCTTTACCAGATTTTGCAAACAATCATTCAACTACTCAGTAAAACTTTTCATCAGTAATAACTATCTTTTAGATGTAATTTCAGAAGAAAATCAAAAAGAAATTATTTCAGAATATCATGATAAGAATCACAACGGTATTTCTGAAACCCATAATTTCTTATCCAAAAAATACTATTGGCCAAAAATGAAAATCAAAATCAGTGAAATTATCAATAAATGCGAATTGTGCCTACAATCAAAGTATGAAAGAAACCCTTACAAACTAAAATTCTCAGGTCCACTTCTCGCGAAACGACCTTTCGAAGTAATACATTTAGACACATTTTCATTTTTAAATTCTAAGTTTCTAACGATAATTGATCTATTTTCCAAATATGCCCAATCGTACTATGTTAAAGACGGTACTTCACTAACAATTCTCAATAAATTACGTCATTATTTAGCACATCATAATATTCCTCAGAAAATTGTTTGTGATGAAGGAAGAGAATTTCATAATAAAACTTTCATAGAGTATTGTAAGTTGAATAAAATTGATTTACACTTCACTACAGTAAATAACCCAAATTCAAACTCTCCTATTGAGAGATTTCATTCAACAATATTAGAAAAGCTCAGAATTTTGAAATTGAAAAATCCAAATGAAAACCCTTCAAATCTCATGATCTCTGCAACATTAATCTATAACCAGTCAGTACATTCTGCCACTGGCTATTCCCCTTTCCATTTACTTTACGGTCCTTATGACAAACTTCCAGAATTTGATTTGAATATGACTATTTTCGAACAATATAACGAAAAACGGAAACAAGAAATCTTACCATTTTTCGATCATATTTATGAACGCAACAGACAACGCGAACAGAAAAAACTAGATAGAATAAATGAAAATCGAAAAGACCCCCCTAATTTAGAACAAAGACAAGTTTATGTTGAAAGAAATAGACCTAGAAAAACCGACCCCCCTTTTGAAAAAATAACGGTGGTCGAACAAAATAAAAATAAAATCAGTGGTTTGACTCAAAAATCTAGAGAAACCACAGCCCATATCAAAAAAGTCAAGAAATTAAGAAAAAACGTTTGTTCTTTTCAGGATACCACTAATCCTCCTGATACGGATCCAAACCAACCAGGCCCTTCAGGTCTCCAAAATAAAAAGTAATGGATATGTCAAAGAACCATTAAATAAAGCAAAAATTCTTGATCATTACCATAACTTCCTTTTTTTCATAAATATAACAAGTTTAAAAGATAACTATGACTCATTGAATTATAACTTCAATGCACTTCAGAAAAACCGAACTATTGATGAACTATCTCATAGAATCTACCTTCAATTGAAATCAAACTTAGTCCGAAGTGAACAGATATTACATAAATTCATTAACAAAAAGGTTAAAAGAGGTTTGGCTAATTTCATTGGCAAAGGTATTAAATTTATCACTGGAAATTTAGATGATGACGATTTGAAAACCATAAATGAAAATTTAGAAAGCCTACAACAAAACGAAAATTCTGAAATTGAAAGAATAAACAAAATAACTTCCTTCGCTAATCATTTGACCAAAAGGTATTCAGAAGATTTAGCTCTACTGAATGATAATATTCAACATACTAAATTACTCTTCCAAAACATTAAATCAACTGAAGAATTCAGAATGACTCTCGAATATCAAATACTGCAATCAGAAAAACTATTGAACACCTTTTTAATGATCGAAAGAACTATAAGTTTTGCAATAATAGGAACACCAAATTTAGAACTCATAAAAATTGATGAACTTCTTTTGATTGGAAACTATCTTGAAAAAATGTATAAACCTCAGCAATTATCACCAATTGATCATGCCCACATTTATAAAATCATAGAATTTGCTACAATATCTGTCATAGGAACGGATGAATCCATTACCTTTCTCCTGAAAATTCCTATTCTTAAGCAAATTATTGCAAACTATTCCCGAGTGTACCCTGTACCTAATCATCAAGATATTGCTGTTATACCTCCGAAAAAGTATTTGATCAAAGTCAACAATGAAGATTATTGGACCGATGAAGCTTGTAGTTCCACATTAGGCAGCTCCATTGTCCTATGCCTCCATCAACCAGTCAAAGAAGCTTGCACCCTGTCTTCACCAGGCCACTGCCCAACAGTTCTTATTGAAAACGACTATAAGATTATCCACACCCTGCGGAACAAACAACTCCTCACCTTGTTCAAGAATGAGCAGACAGTACTAGAAGATTGTCATGGTATAATCATGAAGAAATCCATCCAAGGAGTAAACCTATTGCATTCCGATTGTCCCATCATAATCGATAATTCAATATTTGACAACACTGAACCGATTTTTGAGATAAAGTTCAAAAACATTTCAAAGTTCCCTTTAAGCTACAATTATAAAGTGGAACTTCAGTTGAAACACTTAAGAGAACCGACATCAATCCTCCAGGAAGCTGAGAAACTTCAAGACCAGCCCCTGTACCTTCATCCAACGACACAAATAATACATTTTACCACAAGTGGGATTCTGCTTTGTTGCATTATCATTGGTATTTTTCTGATATTGAAAAACAGAGCCAGAATCTTGGAAGTATTATGTAACCCCAGGAAGATCATCCACATCGATCTCGAAGATAATTCCATGAAACCGACCGATAACGAGGCCGTTATCTAAACTAAGCGGGGAGGAATTATGGAATCGACATAAAGGAAGATGTTCTACGTAGCAACACCGTGTTTCCTGTTCCAAGAATCACGGAGTGATAAGTGCATCGAGTGCAAATTCCTATGTGCATGTACATTTTCTTTCCAAAGCTTTGAACAGACTCTAGTTAGTTATTAAGTAGATTTCATACCGAACGTTTATTTTGTAACTCGGTTTTCTAAACAATTCTTAATCTATTGAATTATTAGTCCTTTATCCAACAGGTTGTAACTAATAATTCTAAATTGAATAAATTCTTTTTAGAAATAGATATTGAGAATTGGAAAACATAATTATATAAATGTTTATATCAGACTTCAAATCCATGATAGCACAATTGATGAACCAGAACCAGATTATACTTAATCTGCTAACCACAGTAGTCAGCAAACTGAAGTAGAAATGGCTAAGATTATTCGTCTAGCTACATGGAATGCAAATGGGCTTCCAAACCACAAACATGAATTAACAACATTCATGAATCTCAATAAAATAGATGTAATAATGATATCAGAAACCCATTTCACCGAAAAAGCAGTATTTCAAATACCACAATACCTGACGTACTCCACTCAACACCCAGATGGTACTGCTCATGGAGGCACAGCTATACTAATCCGAAGAAGCCTAAAACATGATTCATTGCCTAATTACGTAACTAATGAAATACAAGCAACCAACATCAGAGTGTACACAGAATCATGGAGCTTCGATATATCAGCGATATATTCACCACCCCGGCACAACGAGAATTGCCTCCATCGAGTCGGCATTGGATAGTATGCCTACTGAGGCCGGGTTTGATCTTATACCTGAGATCGTCAATCGGGTTGCTAAATCTCACAACATTATAATTGCGAACTTACCGGAGAGTCCGGATGATATGGAGAATGCGAGTGCCATTGTGGAACACATCTATCGATCTGCGAGCAAGTTTATTAGCAATATTTTTCGTATTCCCGGAAAGCAGACGAATAGACCGGGATGGCTTAGGGTTTCGTTCTCGAGCGCTGACGTGGCTGGCAGGGTCCTCAGGGGCAGAAAGTCTTTGTATGGAAATTCACGTTTTCGTGATGTGGTGGTTCGCGATGATAAGACTCGGAGTCAAGTGGCCGAACTAAGTGCACTCCGTGAGGTTCTGGGGAGGAGACTGGCTGCTGGGGAGAGGAACCTTACTATAAAATACGAGAAAGGACGACCAACCATAGTATCAACGGAGGGCGCTCAACGGAAAACACTCACAAAAAACCAACATTCCTAAATTCTTGGCCAATTGTCTACACCAACGCTCAATCTTTGCTATCCAAACTCAATGAATTGGTCACCATCGTCCAAATTCAGCAGCCATCCATCATTTGCATCACTGAGACCTGGCTCTATTCTTCTATTCCCGATGGCTCTTGCTACATACCAGGATACAAAATTTTTCGTCGGGACAGCGTCAGAACCCTCGGTCATGGTGGTGTCTGCATCTACTTGAGGGATAACATTGTAGATTCCTTCAGCATAAATGTATCTCATCAAGATTGGCACGGTGTGGATAACTTATTCTTAGACTTAGCTAGTGTGCATGTTTCCTTCACCTTGGCATGCATCTATAGACCACGTCCTTGTGCGGAGGACCGAGCTGTTGTCAAGTATCTGGAGGAGATATCGGTTTCACATCGTGGTAACTTAATCATTACTGGCGATTTCAACTGTCCGGATGTGGAATGGTCCATAGCCAGGCTTCCTTCACGGAGCTCTCCATCACTTCCATATGCGGAGCTTGTTTTTAACACGGGACTTCAGCAGATTGTGCTGGAACCCACAAGATTCAGGCCAAGGGCAGACCCCCTCCACTTTGGATCTCATAATTACATCCGATGCCAACCTTCTGACTGAGGTTTCGTACCTGCCCCCACTTGGTAAATCGGACCATGTTATCTTGAAGTCCGTGCTGCAGTTCTACAATCCATCCCGAAAAAAAGTTAAGATCTTCAAGAGGGTAGATTACGAGGGAGTTTCGGCGGCGTTGGAGTCTTACATTTGGTCAGATATATTTTCCGAAGATGAAAACGTTGATGTTCTCTGGGATAAATTCCTTCAGATGGTCCGGGACATTGTTTCCTTGAATACTTCTACTACATCAGCTAAGCATAACCCGGGAAGGCCGTGGGTTACGGGGAATCTCCTGAGGGCCATCAGAGTGAAGAAGTCATTGTGGCAGCGTTATTCTCGGAGCCGATCATATGCTGATTTCATGAACCACCGCAGATACTCCAATTACGTGACTTCTTTGATTCGTGCCGCGAAGCTAAGTTCGAGAACGGTCTGGCATCGGCGGGAAATGAAGTGGTGAATGTGGGTTCAGTGATGGCGTTCAAAAACTCCTACGATAGACTCAGGTGAAGTGGTTTTGTGGAGACATTTCTTTCTTTTTTTTATGTATACTTTGTATTGCAGAATATTGTTCATTTCTCTATTTTTAATTGAGTGCATAGGTATTACCTACCTCCACTCTAATCAATTTATAATAATAATAATAATAATAATAACATTTCTTCAAACCAATACGAGTCATTTTTTCACAACTTCCAACAACGTTTCATAATAGGAGGTGACTGGAATGCGAAGCATACATATTGGGGATCAAGAATAATAACTCCCAAAGGCAGAAATCTGATGGAGTAATAACCAATAAAAATTTCGATGTGATTTCACCGGGCTCGCCAACTTATTGGCCAACAGACACGAACAAGATCCCTTAGATTTCTTCGTCACGAATGGCATAAAAAACAACCACTTCTCTGTAGAAACTCCTCCTGACCTATCATCTGACCATTCACCAGTTTTAATAACTCTACATACAAAACCCAAATCGAATGGAATTAAACCTTCACTAACAACAAATAAAACCAACTGGGACATGTTTCAGGAAATAATAAATGAAGATATAATTCTAAACATAAACCTTAAAACAGCTAATGACATAGAGACAGCTGCCAACAACATAACAAATATGATACAGAAAGCAGCATGGAAATCTACTCCCGTACAATCAAGAATGGTAGATTATCAAACAAAATTACCTGCTCAGATTCGGGAATTGTTAGTGGAAAAACGACGAGCAAGAGGTAAATGGCAAAGATCACGGAACCCATTAGACAAAACCGTATTCAATCAGCTCAGAAGAAAATTACATGAAACCCTACAGCAATACACAAATGCGCAATTCCAATATTACATTGAAAACATTAATGACAACAATGAACACAGGATTTGGAAAGCTACAAAAAGATTCAAAAGACCAATACCACGAAAATCTCCAATTAAAAAGACCAATGGAGAATGGGCTATTTCAGACGACGAAAAATGCAGCACATTTGCCGCACATCTGACACATGTCTTCAATCCAAACGACCCATATCCTGGCATCAGCGATGCGGAAATTGAATCTTTTCTGAATGTTGCATGTCAGATGTCCCTTCCACTTAAATCTTTTACGCCGAGTGAAGTGAGCACTGAGATAAGAAGGCTAAAAAACAAAAAGGCACCCGGATACGATCTTATAACGGCAGAAATATTGAAAAAGCTACCCAAAAAAGCTATCGTCCTGATCACCACGATATTCAATAGGATGATGAGTATATCCTATTTCCCTATCATATGGAAGTATGCTGAGATTATAATGATAGCTAAACCGAACAAACCAGACCATGAAGTGGGATCATATAGACCCATAAGCCTCCTACCAATCCTGGGTAAACTATTCGAGAAACTGCTTCTGAAAAGGCTGAAATAAGATATGGACATTCATCAACTAGTACCTGACCATCAAATAGATTTCCGAGAGAATCATTCCACAGTACACCAAATCCACCGCATTGTAAACGCCATCTCAGCAAGCCTAGAGGATAAAAAACTTTGCTCAGCAGTATTTCTGGACTCGGCCCAAGCATTCGACAAGGTGTGGCATAAAGGATTGCTATACAAACTGAAAAAACTCCTCCCACAACATTATTACATGATTCTGAAATCATATTTAGCAGACCGTTATTTTACCGTGAAATTCGGAGAGGCAACATCCACCCCTTGTAAGGTCAAATCGGGAGTCCCACAGGGAAGTATATTAGGACCACTTCTATACATCCTCTATACTTCAGACATGCCAGAAAACAGGAACACCACAATAGCCTCTTTTGCAGACGATATAGCCATACTTTCATCTCACGAGAATGCCGAAACAGCTTCAGAAAATCTGCAACAACACTTGAATGAACTTGAACAGTGGCATCGAAAATGGCGACTTAACATCAATGAAAGCAAATCAGTTCAAGTAACATTCACAACCAAAAAAACCACTTGTCCTCCTGTCAAAATGTTTGAAAAGGTTTTACCAGTCGATACCAAAGCCAAATATCTCGGTATACATTTAGATCAGCGCCTCACCTGGAAGCAACATATTCAAGCCAAGAAAAACCAAATACATATGAAGATCCGTCAAATGTACTGGCTGATAGGTAGAAAGTCTAAGTTGAATATCCAAAACAGACTACTTATATACAAGGCAATCATCAAACCGATATGGACATACGGCATCCAAATCTGGGGTTGCGCTAAACCATCTAATATACAAATTATCCAAAGACTTCAATCTAAAATACTACGTTCATCAATAAATGCACCTTGGTACGTCTCCAACCTCACCATCCATAATGATCTAAGAATCCCATACGTCACCACCGAAATAGAAAATTACTCAAGAAAATACCACCAGAGGCTGGAAGGGCACGCTAACCAATTGATTGAACAACTGACAGAAAATCCATTCAACTTTCGAAGATTACAACGAATCTGGCCAAACGACTTGTTTTAAAGTAATATAATGAAGTATTAATATGTTTAATATCTTCTCATAGTCTACACATACATAATATTTACTCAATACTTTATAGAAGTAGATGGTAAATTGCAATAAAAGCGATAAAAAAAAATGTTTTCACGGATGGAAATATGATATAGATTCATTTTTTGGGATTTGTTCCGTGTAGAAATAATAATCAACATGAATAAAAGGGACGACGCCTTAACACTATCTGCGAGCTGGAGAGCAATAATTAATAAATCAAGTTCAATTAATAAATATTCTTATGGGTCCTCAAGTGAACGGAGCGAAGACAAACAATCATCTGATGGAAACAGTAGCAGGGCGCAGCCACGGAATGGTAGGGATGAGACCAATGAAACAAAAGAAGTACAGCCGCGAAATAATTTAAGAAGAAGAAGAACTGAGTCTAAATGACATTCAGTATGACACGCATTTCTTGAAAAAGACACACTGTGATTGTAGTCGAAACGTTGAAATAAAGTCGAAGTTTTAAATTATGATTAATTCTACACGGAACAAATCCCAAAAAATGAATCTATATCATATATATATATACAGTGAAAGCCGTTTATTACGACACCGGTTATAACGAAAATCCGTATATAACGACGAACTTATCGACAATTGTTTGGAATTCTAAGTAATTTAACATTCAACCATTCGGTTGTAACGACTTCGTTTATAACGACGAAGTCGCTTATAGCGACAAAAATTTTTCAAGCTTGTTGTTTATTTCTTTCGTTTATAACGACGTTCCACTAAGAATTCGTCACTGTAGACACGTGATCTTCCGGAAATACTAGTGCGATGCAGGGGAATCCCCGTTTTATGTTACGTTGTGAAGACATAAGCAGTTGCAGTTCTTAATTGATTGACTTTAGTTTATTCATCGAGCGAGTGACTACACTAAAATGGCTTCAACGTCTAAATTAAAAAGAAAATCTTTTTCAATTGAAAAGAAGGGGATAAATCCTTTGTCTGCGTTCTTCATACAAATTTTTGGATATAACGACCATCGGATATAACGATCTAATATTCACGGTCCCCTCAATGTTGTTATAACCGGATTTCACTGTATATATATATGATAATTTATGGTTTTTAAGTCTTTCTTCAAATAAATATATATATATAATTTTTTTTTTTTTTAATTCACACATATGCGGGGCTCAGAGACTGTCCGGGTGTAGCACCAAAAACAGCCTCTCATGTCAATGGGGAAATATCACTTGGCGTACTATCCCCACAGTGCCAAGGATGACAGCTTTCTGCATCCATCCTATGGTATTCGTGGGCAGTTTCATTTCCTTGAGGTGTTGTACAGTTTTTCGATGCACCAGGCCATTGCTGCTTATGACCAAAGGCTTTATGTCCACTCTTTGTAGCTGCCACATATCCCTCATCTGCCGCGCGAGCGCCTCGTATTTCATGATCTTTTCTGTATATGCTTTCGCAATATTATGATCCATAGGCACCGCGAAATCTATGATCAGCGCAGATTTTTCGGCCTTATTCCACACTACCATATCAGGCCGATTGTGCTCCACTTCCCTGTCTGTAATGATTGTCAGGTCCCAATAAATCTTGTAACAATCGTTTTCTACTAATGTCTGTGGGACGTAAACATGGTGTGGAGTGAAGTGGCCCAAAATTTGTTTCTGCAGACACAACAACTGATGTACAACCTTTCCCATATTGTTGTGTCGGGACAGGTACTTAGTTCCCGCGATAGCTGAGCATCCTGAAGCTAGGTGTTGTATTGACTCTTCGGCACCATTACATAGTCTACACAATGTGGTTTCTACCTGCTGTTTCATTATGTGCTTGGCGTAGGTACGTGTTGGCACAACCTGATCTTGAATCGCCAAGAATGTTCCTTCTGTTTGTGGAAAAAGGTAACCCTGTGTTAGGTAGGTGTTTGAACTCTGTAGGTCAACTTCCCTCTGATGGAGGCTAGCATAAAATCTCCCGTGCAGAGGTTTGGCTTGCCAACTTTGTCTCCTTCTCTCCAACCAATTTTCTCTTTCGGGTTCTTCCATGTTGTGAACTCTGGGAGTGATGATGGAACGGTCAAAAGTAGATACCCACTGATGAACAGGTAAGTTCGTGTTAATGAAATGACCTTTGATGTTGTCCATTTCTTTCCAGCATACTTCTTCTAGGCTACTCAGACCCCGTCCTCCCTCTTTACGAGGTAAGTATAGGCGTTCTATTGCCGAGTTTGGATGCAGCAACCCATATTTCGTCAAAGTCGTCCGGACGCTTCTGTCTACCATTTCTAGGTTCGTTTTAGACCACGAGAGGACTCCAGCAGTATACGTAAATGAAGGCACGGCCCAGATGTTAATTGCCGTTATTTTATTTTTTGACGACAGCTGCGACTGGAGTATTCTTTTCACTCTTCTGAGAAGTTCATTCTTAGCTTCTTCCTTATTTTCTTGTTGTCTGATTTCGTATGTCTGCTGAATCCCAAGGTATCTATATCTGTCCTCAATCGCCAAGCCCGCAATCTCTCTTCCGTCAGCCAGCATTATGTTGTCCGCCTCAACCATTTTACCCCTCCTAACCTCCACCGTCGCACACTTGTCCAATCCAAACATCATTCCAATATCCTCAGTAAACCTCCTCACAAGTTCTAGTTCTCCTTCAAGATGTTTCCGACCTCTAGCATATAACTTTAGATCGTCCATGTAAAAAAGGTGTGTCAGTTTAGTCTGGTCATTCATGGAGTAGCCATACGAAGACCTATTGAGTATGGAGCTTAGAGGGTTCAGGGCTAAACAGAACCATAACGGACTTAAGCTGTCTCCTTGAAATATGCCTTTTTTTATTTGTATTTCGGCCGTTCTATAGGAAGTTGATCTCAAGTTTACTGCGAGTGAGGTGCGCCATGTTGACATTAGAGCTTTTAATAGCGATATAACTTGTTTGTTGATCTTGTAGATTTGGAGTATCTGAACAAGCCACGAGTGAGGAACTGTGTCAAACGCTTTCTGATAATCGATCCAAGCCATAGAGATGTACGTGTGTGAAGTTAGCGGCCACTTTCCGCTGAGTACTCAGCGGCCAGTTCGCCGATAAGCGCTCTCAGTGGCGTGCGCCCTGGTCTCATTCTAGTGCAATCGTAACTGTAAATGGTCCCCGTGCGAACGTCGGTACTCGGTACTCGTACTTCACATTGTGAACAGAATTAATACGTATGATCCATGTTATATTAAAGCACATGAAAATTAATATCTCAGAATAATCAGGGAGAATCAGTTTTGTCCCCTGCCTTTTTTCCCGGATATAATAGTAATGTAACATATTCTCTCCACTCCAAATATCGGATTAATAATTGAACATTTAATGTTGCCTCTCATTTCCAGAAGAATGAATGGAAATCATTTTTGTTTTTTGCATGATATAGAGGAATAATGGTTCTACCACAGGGCATAGGTCTCATATTTTGTCACCATCAGGAACAATGTAAACCGAGCCGTTGAATAATGTTCTTGGGATTAATCGAATAAAAATTCAAACTTCGCGTTTTCCGTCTCATTTCCAGAAAAATGAGTGGAAATCATTTTTGTTTTTTGCATCATATGGGAGAATAATGGTTCTACCACAGTGCATGGGTCCCATATTTTGTCACCATCGGGAACAATGTCAACCGAGCCGTTGAAAAATGTTTTTCGGGTTTATCGGATAAAAAGTCAAACTTCGAATTTTTTCTCTCATTTCCAGAAAAATGAGTGGAAATCATTTTTGTTTTTTGCATCATATGGGAGAATAATGGTTCTACCACAGTGCATGGGTCCCATATTTTGTCACCATCGGGAACAATGTCAACCGAGCCGTTGAAAAATGTTTTTCGGGTTTATCGGATAAAAAGTCAAACTTCGAATTTTTTCTCTCATTTCCAGAAAAATGAGTGGAAATCATTTTTGTTTTTTGCATGATATAAGGGACTAATGGTTCTACTACAGTGCATTGGTCTCATATTTTGTCACCATCAGGAACAATGTGAACCGAGCCGTTGAATAATGTTCTTGGGATTAATCGAATAAAAATTCAAACTTCGCGTTTTCCGTCTCATTTCCAGAAAAATGAGTGGAAATCATTTTTGTTTTTTGCATAATATGGGGGAATAATGGTTCTACCACAGTGCATGGGTCCCATATTTTGTCACCATCAGGAACAATGTAAACCGAGCCGTTGAATAATGTTCTTGGGATTAATCGAATAAAAATTCAAACTTCGCGTTTTCCGTCTCATTTCCAGAAAAATGAGTGGAAATCATTTTTGTTTTTTGCATAATATGGGGGAATAATGGTTCTACCACAGTGCATGGGTCCCATATTTTGTCACCATCAGGAACAATGTCAACCGAGCCGTTGAAAAATGTTCTTGGGATTAATCGAATAAAAATTCAAACTTCGCGTTTTCCGTCTCATTTCCAGAAAAATGAGTGGAAATCATTTTTGTTTTTTGCATAATATGGGGGAATAATGGTTCTACCACAGTGCATGGCTCCCATATTTTGTCACCATCAGGAACAATGTAAACCGAGCCGTTGAATAATGTTCTTGGGATTAATCGAATAAAAATTCAAACTTCGCGTTTTCCGTCTCATTTCCAGAAAAATGAGTGGAAATCATTTTTGTTTTTTGCATGATATAAGGGACTAATGGTTCTACTACAGTGCATTGGTCTCATATTTTGTCACCATCAGGAACAATGTGAACCGAGCCGTTGAATAATGTTCTTGGGATTAATCGAATAAAAATTCAAACTTCGCGTTTTCCGTCTCATTTCCAGAAAAATGAGTGGAAATCATTTTTGTTTTTTGCATAATATGGGGGAATAATGGTTCTACCACAGTGCATGGGTCCCATATTTTGTCACCATCAGGAACAATGTCAACCGAGCCGTTGAAAAATGTTTTTCGGGTTTATCGAATAAAAATTCAAACTTCGCGTTTTCCGTCTCATTTCCAGAAAAATGAGAGGAAATCATTTTTGTTTTTTGCATGATATAAGGGAATAATGGTTCTACTACAGTGAATAGGTCTCATATTTTGTCACCATCAGGAACAATGTGAACCGAGCCGTTGAATAATGTTCTTGGGATTAATCGAATAAAAATTCAAACTTCGCGTTTTCCGTCTCATTTCCAGAAAAATGAGTGGAAATCATTTTTGTTTTTTGCATAATATGGGGGAATAATGGTTCTACCACAGTGCATGGGTCCCATATTTTGTCACCATCAGGAACAATGTCAACCGAGCCGTTGAAAAATGTTTTTCGGGTTTATCGAATAAAAATTCAAACTTCGCGTTTTCCGTCTCATTTCCAGAAAAATGAGTGGAAATCATTTTTGTTTTTTGCATGATATAAGGGAATAATGGTTCTACTACAGTGAATAGGTCTCATATTTTGTCACCATCAGGAACAATGTGAACCGAGCCGTTGAATAATGTTCTTGGGATTAATCGAATAAAAATTCAAACTTCGCGTTTTTCGTCTCATTTCCAGAAAAATGAGTGAAAATCATTTTTGTTTTTTGCATAATATGGGGGAATAATGATTCTACCACAGTGCATGGGTCCCATATTTTGTCACCATCAGGAACAATGTCAACCGAGCCGTTGAATAATGTTCTTGGGATTAATCGAATAAAAATTCAAACTTCGCGTTTTCCGTCTCATTTCCAGAAAAATGAGTGGAAATCATTTTTGTTTTTTGCATAATATGGGGGAATAATGGTTCTACCACAGTGCATGGGTCCCATATTTTGTCACCATCAGGAACAATGTCAACCGAGCCGTTGAAAAATGTTCTTGGGATTAATCGAATAAAAATTCAAACTTCGCGTTTTCCGTCTCATTTCCAGAAAAATGAGTGGAAATCATTTTTGTTTTTTGCATAATATGGGGGAATAATGGTTCTACCACAGTGCATGGGTCCCATATTTTGTCACCATCAGGAACAATGTAAACCGAGCCGTTGAATAATGATCTTGGGATTAATCGAAGAAAAATTCAAACTTCGCGTTTTCCGTCTCATTTCCAGAAAAATGAGTGGAAATCATTTTTGTTTTTTGCATAATATGGGGGAATAATGGTTCTACCACAGTGCATGGGTCCCATATTTTGTCACCATCAGGAACAATGTCAACCGAGCCGTTGAAAAATGTTTTTCGGGTTTATCGAATAAAAATTCAAACTTCGCGTTTTCCGTCTCATTTCCAGAAAAATGAGTGGAAATCATTTGTGTTTTTTGCATGATATAAGGGAATAATGGTTCTACTACAGTGAATAGGTCTCATATTTTGTCACCATCAGGAACAATGTGAACCGAGCCGTTGAATAATGTTCTTGGCATTAATCGAATAAAAATTCAAACTTCGCGTTTTCCGTCTCATTTCCAGAAAAATGAGTGGAAATCATTTTTGTTTTTTGCATAATATGGGGGAATAATGGTTCTACCACAGTGCATGGGTCCCATATTTTGTCACCATCAGGAACAATGTCAACCGAGCCGTTGAAAAATGTTTTTCGGGTTTATCGAATAAAAATTCAAACTTCGCGTTTTCCGTCTCATTTCCAGAAAAATGAGTGGAAATCATTTTTGTTTTTTGCATGATATAAGGGAATAATGGTTCTACTACAGTGAATAGGTCTCATATTTTGTCACCATCAGGAACAATGTGAACCGAGCCGTTGAATAATGTTCTTGGGATTAATCGAATAAAAATTCAAACTTCGCGTTTTTCGTCTCATTTCCAGAAAAATGAGTGAAAATCATTTTTGTTTTTTGCATAATATGGGGGAATAATGATTCTACCACAGTGCATGGGTCCCATATTTTGTCACCATCAGGAACAATGTCAACCGAGCCGTTGAATAATGTTCTTGGGATTAATCGAATAAAAATTCAAACTTCGCGTTTTCCGTCTCATTTCCAGAAAAATGAGTGGAAATCATTTTTGTTTTTTGCATAATATGGGGGAATAATGGTTCTACCACAGTGCATGGGTCCCATATTTTGTCACCATCAGGAACAATGTCAACCGAGCCGTTGAAAAATGTTCTTGGGATTAATCGAATAAAAATTCAAACTTCGCGTTTTCCGTCTCATTTCCAGAAAAATGAGTGGAAATCATTTTTGTTTTTTGCATAATATGGGGGAATAATGGTTCTACCACAGTGCATGGGTCCCATATTTTGTCACCATCAGGAACAATGTAAACCGAGCCGTTGAATAATGATCTTGGGATTAATCGAAGAAAAATTCAAACTTCGCGTTTTCCGTCTCATTTCCAGAAAAATGAGTGGAAATCATTT
Source organism: Aphidecta obliterata (assembly GCA_963966015.1). Lineage (NCBI taxonomy): Eukaryota > Metazoa > Arthropoda > Insecta > Coleoptera > Coccinellidae > Aphidecta > Aphidecta obliterata. The sequence continues at coordinate 36,107,880 of OZ014427.1, forward strand.
TTGTTTTTTGCATAATATGGGGGAATAATGGTTCTACCACAGTGCATGGGTCCCATATTTTGTCACCATCAGGAACAATGTCAACCGAGCCGTTGAAAAATGTTTTTCGGGTTTATCGAATAAAAATTCAAACTTCGCGTTTTCCGTCTCATTTCCAGAAAAATGAGTGGAAATCATTTTTGTTTTTTGCATGATATAAGGGAATAATGGTTCTACTACAGTGAATAGGTCTCATATTTTGTCACCATCAGGAACAATGTGAACCGAGCCGTTGAATAATGTTCTTGGGATTAATCGAATAAAAATTCAAACTTCGCGTTTTTCGTCTCATTTCCATAAAAATGAGTGAAAATCATTTTTGTTTTTTGCATCATATGGGAGAATAATGGTTCTACCACAGTGCATGGGTCCCATATTTTGTCACCATCGGGAACAATGTCAACCGAGCCGTTGAAAAATGTTTTTCGGGTTTATCGGATAAAAAGTCAAACTTCGAATTTTTTCTCTCATTTCCAGAAAAATGAGTGGAAATCATTTTTGTTTTTTGCATCATATGGGAGAATAATGGTTCTACCACAGTGCATGGGTCCCATATTTTGTCACCATCGGGAACAATGTCAACCGAGCCGTTGAAAAATGTTTTTCGGGTTTATCGGTTAAAAAGTCAAACTTCGAATTTTTTCTCTCATTTCCAGAAAAATGAGTGGAAATCATTCTTGTTTTTTGCATGAAATAAGGGAATAATGGTTCTACTACAGTGCATTGGTCTCATATTTTGTCACCATCAGGAACAATGTGAACCGAGCCGTTGAATAATGTTCTTGGGATTAATCGAATAATAATTCAAACTTCGCGTTTTCCGTCTCATTTCCAGAAAAATGAGTGGAAATCATTTTTGTTTTTTGCATAATATGAAGGAATAATGGTTCTACCACAGTGCATAGGTCCTATATTTTGTCACCATCAGGAACAATGTAAACCGAGCCGTTGAAAAATGTTTTTCGGGTTTATCGAATAAAAATTCAAACTTCGCGTTTTCCGTCTCATTTCCAGAAAAATGAGTGGAAATCATTATAATATGGGACCCATGCACTGTGGTAGAACCATTATTCCCCCATATTATGCAAAAAACAAAAATGATTTCCATTCATTTTTCTGGAAATGAGAGAAAAAATTCGAAGTTTGACTTTTTATCCGATAAACCCAAAAAACATTTTTCAACGGCTCGGTTGACATTGTTCCTGATGGTGACAAAATATGGGACCTATGCACTGTGGTAGAACCATTATTCCTTCATATTATGCAAAAAACAAAAATGATTTCCACTCATTTTTCTGGAAATGAGACGGAAAACGCGAAGTTTGAATTTTTATTCGATTAATTCCAAGAACATTATTCAACGGCTCGGTTCACATTGTTCCTGATGGTGACAAAATATGAGACCTATGCACTGTAGTAGAACCATTATTCCCTTATATCAT